>ML996189.1:0-130790 GCA_010093805.1 Polyplosphaeria fusca
CTTAGGCGATTGACGAACGAACCGATAGAGATTTCTGTCCTCTACATTTGTAGTAACCTTTGGGCGGCCTGGGCGTGGGAGGGAGTCGATAGTGTTGTGTTCTTTCCATCGGCGCATAGTCTTCTTGACCGCTGACACACTGCATCCAACCGCAGTTGCAACTTCGGCGATAGATTGTCCCTCCATCCTTCGGTCGATTATGTTTACGCGTGTGGCATTTGAAAGCTCTCCTCCAGGCGCACGATTTGCGCTAATAACTGCTAAAGGGGTCCTCATATTGACTGAGTTATGGGGGGTGCAAGTAGACGCGTCGGTACGTGTCGATGTTGGTGGGGGGAGCTAAGCGAGATCCGCGGTCCCAGACTTTTGTCCTAGTACTGTAATTGATTTTGTTGTTGTGGCGCCGTCGGCCAAAAAGCGCGCACGATTTTGGTGGGGTGCGCAGCTCACTGGGGTGCGCAGCTCACTGGTGAAACACGTTAGCTTGGGCCGCTTAGTCAGGTAATCCAGACCCTTTTCTTGCCAGCTGGAGCTCCCGCCTCCAACATTACGATCTCAATTGCAGTCGCTCCTTAACCCCAACTTGCCTTATCTTTCAAGATGGGTCCCAAGCAAGCCAAAAAGGACAAATACTCCGTCCTGCTACCTACCTACAACGAGCGCCGCAATCTGCCCATAATAACATGGCTCCTGAACAAAACATTCACCGAGAAGTACGCGGCCCACGCATGCTTTCGGAACGACCCGATCTAACTGTCCAACTCCAGCAATCTCGAATGGGAGCTTATTATTGTCGATGATGGCTCTCCCGACGGAACACAAGAAGTCGCAGCCCAACTCCAGAAAGTGTACACCCCGCAACACATCCAGATCCGCGCCCGCGCCGGCAAACTCGGTCTTGGAACTGCCTACGTCCATGGCCTACAGTTTGCGACTGGGAACTTTGTCATCATCATGGACGCAGACTTCTCGCATCACCCCAAGTTCATCTCGGAGATGGTAGCTGTTCAGAAGAGCAAGAACTACGACATCGTCACGGGCACACGATACGCAGGGAACGGCGGCGTTTACGGCTGGGACTTGAAGAGGAAATTTGTGTCTAGGGGCGCGAATTTGTTCGCGGATACGGTGCTCAGGCCTGGGGTCAGCGATTTGACGGGCAGCTTCAGATTGTACAAGAAAGAGGTTTTGGAGAAGGTGATCAAGAGCACGGAGAGCAAGGGATACACGTTCCAGATGGAGATGATGGTGCGTGCAAAGGCAATGGGATGCACAGTCGCCGAGGTGCCCATCTCATTCGTGGACCGCGTGTACGGCGAGAGCAAATTGGGAGGCGACGAAATCGTTGAATATGCGAAAGGCGTGCTGAACCTGTGGTTAAAGGTTTAGATTACTGCATACCAAACGGCGTTGGCGTTGGGATGATATGAGCATGTGAAGCATAGGCTTTTACAACTTGGAATATAGGGCACGCGGGCAGACGCTTACTCAGGGCTTCATCGACCTACGGTAGGCATAGTAATCCCCAGTAATGGCGAAACCGGAGGACTTCCCTCGATATTAATTCTAGCCCCCCCGGATGACCGCTAAACAAGTAACCAACGGCATCAAATATAGCCCCGGTATTCCCAGTAACCACCATCTATCATCGTATCAGTATCCCACTTGGCGCTAGTGTCTGACCGCACCTGACCGGTTTCCTTGCTGTGTTCACCCCGCTCGGTGGGCTTGGGTTGCCAGTCGAGCACCATGGATTGTGGCTTACTCATTCACAGATCCCTGCATGTGTCGCGTTCTTGGGATAACATCCAAATGTGCGAGATATTCACCAAGCTCTCAGTCGAGTCAACGCAAAGAGCAACCCTCCCCCCCTATGCATTTACCCTGTGAGGGGATTTGGAAGCGGAAACCGAATTTGGCAATGTATTCCGCCAAGATTCTCTGGTATACGCTTTGCTACCCTCTTTGGCCATGGAAGGGCAAAGACTTTGAAGAGTTTGGATGATTACATCGCCCTAACAGATCTTGGTCTGCTAAATCTTGGCTGACTGTTTAGCATGCTTATAAGTCTGCCTTGGTTCGCTGTCGCTGAGAATACCTTTCCCTCTACCGCTATGACCGCTCTGCTACAGCTTTTTCACAATGTCTATTAACTCAATTTGGGTATTTTCGGGCATAGTAGCTCCATATCTTCCTTTTCTTGTTGTTTTATATGTAGTTCAGTCGTATATGCGGGCATGGCACCGGTTGCGCGCTTTCGACGGCCCTTGGCTCGGAAAATTCTCGTACGCCTTCATGGCAAAGACGGCGTCGAGCGGGAAGATGAATCTTATCTACACCGATATCAGCAGGACGTTCGGTATCTCCCCCATTTCATGCACCTGCCGATTGCCATGGCCACGATCATGCTCTTACGACGCTGCGAAATTGGTACTGAACTGATAGACTAGGCCCCATCGCCCGCATAGGCCCCAACGACCTCCTCACCTCGGATCCTGCCATCATTCGCTCCATGAGCGCTGCCCGTAGCAGCTACGCCAGAAGCTCCTGGTATGACGCCATGGCCGTAGACCCCTATGTCGACAACATCTTGTCCGAAAGGAATGTTCTGGTTCACGACGTCCGCCGAGCTAAGATGGCATCCGCCTACGCCGGCAAAGAAAACCCACGCCTCGAAGCCGATATTGACGAACAGGTCGCCTCTTTCATAGACCTCATCAGACGCAAGTACGTGTGGAAAGATGGAGAGGTCGCGAAGATGGACTTTGGAAAGAAGGCGCAATTCTTCACACTGGATGTGATCACCAAGGTGGCGTATGGCATGGCTTTTGGGTATCTGGACAAAGATGAGGATCTGCATGACTACATCAAGACGACGGAAGAGGTGGTGTCTTGGATCACGCTGTTTGCCTCCGTGCCAGCGCTGAACGCGTTGATGAACCGGAGTTGGGTTCGACTGAAGTTCGGACCGAGCTCAACGGATCTCACTGGAATAGGGAAGCTGATGGGGTAAGCTCTTCCACTTTCAGTGCAGTGGCAACCGGAAGATTGACGGTTACAGCGTCGCGAAAGAGGTCACAGCGGAACGCTTCGGCGAAAACGCAAAGGTAAAGGAAGATATGCTGGGCGCGTTTGTGAGGAACGGCATCTCGCAACGACAAATCGAGAGCGAGATCCTGCTCCAGATCATTGCGGGCTCGGATACGACCGCCTCGCATATCCGGAGCACTTTTCTATACATTCTAACCCACCCTCGAGTCTTGGCCAAGCTGCGGAGAGAATTGGACGATGCAGAAGGTGACGGCAGAATGTCCAACCCGATCACCAACGCAGAAGCCAAGTCACTGCTGTATCTCCAGGCGGTGATCAAGGAAGGTTTGAGAATACACCCACCGTTCACAGGCCTGATTATGAAGGAAGTGCCACCGGCTGGCGATACGATTCATGGAAAGTATGTCCCAGGGGGGACACGGATTGCGCATTCTACTTGGGCTGTGCAACGGGATCCCGAGGTTTTCGGTGTGGATACTGAGGTCTTCCGACCAGAGCGCTGGATCGAGGCGGATGATGAGCAGAAGATGCGTATGGAACAGTCGGTCGATTTGGTGTTTGGGTATGGACGATGGGGCTGTTTGGGAAAAATTGTGGCTTTCATTGAGTTGAACAAGATCTTTGTTGAGGTGAGTCGTGGCTCAACTGGCCAAGGGGAAGGTGCTAATGAGTATTAGCTGTTACGACATTTCGATTTGGAGTTGATGAACCCTGGACAGCCGTGGAGAAGTGTCAACTTTAACCTATTCATGCAAGATCAGATGTGGATGCGAGTGACGGAGAGAGAAAGGGTCTGAGGAGTAATATTCTATCTCTAATAGGTTGCGAGCCGGACAGCATGCAATTGGGATAGCAGCAGGGAAGATTGCAGTATCAATTTATTGAAGCTCAAGTCGTTGGCTTCGGCGGCTGTGCCGGTCGTCGTAGGTCAAGAATGTCTCCCAGCTTCACCAGGTTCTTCCCACCCCAGCCTGCGACGCCAGCCTCTACGTCTGGTCTAACTCGCACATACCAACCCCAGGCCCGCTTATCAAGGTCTTCCTTGCTTAAAACCTCTGCCCATGACTGAAAAAGCAAGTCCAGAGCGCCCAGGAGTAGTCCAAGATTGTGCTCCTTGCGCTCCTTAGTCGCCACGGCGCTAGGCTTCTTCTTTCGGCTAGCCACCCCTTCTGGCTCGCTTTTAGGAGACTCGAAGGACTTTAAAAGGTATGATCGGGCTGACTGTGCCGTGTAGATGGGGAGTTGACTCGTTGATACATTCCTGGAGCCAACAGTCACTGGCCCATTAGATTTCCTGAGTGCTTCTAAATCAACACCCCATAAGGCAGGCTCCTTACCTACAAACACAACATAAAGTCAGCAGAGTTTTCAAGTGTCAAAATAGCATCCATGTATGCAGTAAAGATAGGCTGGGATGTGAAGTAGTTCGTCGCAGTGGCTTCAATGAACAACCGACCCTACTAGAATCATGCACATCGTGCTCGAAAGGCTGCTTACTTTCATCAGGTTCGGCCTTGATAGTTTCTTGAGTGGCGCCTTCTTCCTCCTTGGCCTCCCAATCATAGCCCCATCTCTTCATGGTGGGTATGTCGCGCCCCATGACTCTCACAGACGGTTGCCCTTCGCCCCAGCCTTCCTCTTCAGCACTCCTACCTGACTCTAGGCCGAGATTCACTGCTTTTGTCCTGCTATTGGCGCTGACGACGGCCTGAGCGAGGCTAAGACGACTGGACAGCGGCTGCTTTGACATCGTATACTTGAGCAATGTAACGGCGAAGGCTAAAACTAAGGGGGCTCGGTTCGTGTAGAGAACTGCTGTAGAGAGTTGGTCTTCATCTAAGCAGGAATCTGGAAGGGAGAGCGATTCTTCAAATGCAGCTGGAGTCAACGACTCGCCATAGGCTGGCTTTGGCTTCTTGGAAGGCGCAGTTGATGGAGCATCACTCGCACTTCGCTTCTTGGACACGCGGCGGGCAGAATTGAAAACTTGTTTGGCAATTTTGTCGTCTTCGAAGATTACTTGGACGTCCTTGAGACTCGACTTTGCGATCTGGTCCGGTCTGGGTCCATTAGCCCAGAGGAAAAAGCTGACAAGGACAACTCACGTGACGAGGCCTGCTTCCTGCAACTTCTTTGTCGCGCCTATGGCTTGAGCCAGGGCCACTTTAGCATCTTGAGACAGAAAGCGAAGCAGGTCTTGAATATCTTGCGCTGAAGCCATGTTTGAACAAGTCCCCTTCACTTTCACCTTGACCATCACTTGTCGTGACGTCGTGCTCCTAGTCGCGCAAGCTCCAGGCTGCCACGCGCTAGAACGCGCTAGAGCGCGCCAAGAGCGCACAGGCCAAACCCCACTAGTACTTTTTGCCAAAGCTCCAGCGCAGCTTCCCTGAGCCAATCCACCCCCCCCCCCCCACCACCACAACAGTAACATTGCACCTTGCGCACTCGTAGCTGCGGATTTGCCATCAATCGACGTTCAAGTCTTGTTCAACCCTTACACACGGTCACAAAGGAAGCCCACCAACGCCATTGCGCCGATCCCACGCCGCCATGGCGTCCAATAAACCTTTCGGTTTCTCCCTAAAGGAAGGTACAAGTAGGGCTCAGGCTCAGCTTGGCAAGTCTGAAAAGCCAGGCGAGTCTGAGAAATCAGCGGCCAATCCCAATATTGAAGAGCAGGAAGATGAAGGTATCATGGAGCAGTCAATTGCGACGGTGCCGCAAAATAGCTCACGCCACTTCGCAGGAGGTCGCAGACTAGTCACCAACACCTTGCCCGAGTCTCAGATATATACTGGCTCAATCAGAGACCGCGACGTGCACAACAGGCATGATGACGCCTACTACGCCAACAACTTGGTCGCAAAGGCCTCCAACCTCCCTCCCGGATTCCAGCCCGAGGAAGTCGACGAGTTGTTCGACGACGTCTGGGATGTTTTGGAGCCCGTCGATGTCAAGTTCTTGCGCAACTGTCACCCCCCGCAAGTCATGGCGAGGCCGTTCCTGGAGATGACGATCGAATTCGCCCCAGGAACCGATCCAAAGCAATTGACAGACTTTGCGAAAAAGCACGACAACAAACTGTATCTGAGCCGCGGTTACTATCTGCGCATTGATCGCTATCTCGGTAGTCAGAGCGATGCTCTCGGTCGGGCGATCCCCCTGCCATACGGCGCTCGCTGGGTCCTTCCCGACGGTCCCAAGCGGGAGCAGAACGACTTCGCACCACCTTCCGGATCGTCAGAGTCTCGCAGCGATCCCACCCCAGCCCAAGATGAAGAGCCTCGGCTGGTGGTCAAGGTCAACTGCCCACCGGACCTCGCAACAATTCGGCTGGTCCACGCAACTGTCTCACATCTTATCCTACAGCCTGGATTTGAGGACGTGCTATTGGAAGATGAGCCAGTCGAGTTTGAGGAGCGTTTTGCATGGTTGTGGGATCATAGCCACCCTGTGCACCGATTTTTCATCTGGACGCTCTGGCGCACATTGGTTCATCCCGGCGTTCTGAACCCTCCACCTTCCGAGATAATCGAGGGCTGTGGTATATGGGAGGGACCAGAGTCAATTCCCTTCGAATACGTGGGTGACATTATCAACGTGCCCCCAGGCGCAGTTGATCCACACGATGACTTCAACGGCGAATTCCGTCACCTACGTATTGACCCGGAAGACGAATATCCTGGTTATCATGATGACGGCTTTGGCTATTTGAACAAATTGGCCGAACTCAAGCTGGAATTCTTTCTGGAGGGCCTTCCATTGGCTCTCACCGACGAACCGCTAGTCCCCTTTGGAATGATCACCGTATTCTGCCTCGGCCACCTATCCCACGGCCTCACCGAGTGCGCTGAGTACTTGGTGAAGAACGTTCTCGAGCCGCGTAACTGGAGGAACATCGAGCCAGCAAAGAAGACCCCCGCGAATCGCCTCAAGTGCGCGGAAGTCGGAATGAGCGCGATCACCGATCTCCTGATATGTATCGAAAAGCACGGAGGAAAGGCGTATAGCTACCGCGACGCCCTGAACAAGGAGATGAAGAAACAAGGGCTGTTTGAATTTCTCGACAAGCTCGTGCGCGAGAATACCGAAGGCCGACAATCCCTCGACTACTGGCAAAATAAGATCAATGAATATCTCAACATCTGGTCGACGGAGGACTGGAACCTGGGGATCGAAGATGTCCCTCACTTCCGAGAGGTCTTCAACGCCCAGCAACGCGAAGAGGACAGGGTGCGTGAGCAGGAGAGGAGGGATCGCTTTAAGGCGGAGAAGCGGGCGCGTCAGAAGGCTAAGAAGAAAGCCAATGCCCAGCAGACCTCCGTAGAGCAAGGTGAGATCTAGTCCGCGAGCGTTGTTGACTTCGCTCACACCCCCAAAGATTCTGATGTCGCTTCGCCGCCTGGTGATTCGCCTGCCTCGCCTGGCGGAGCTATTGCCGCTGCTGAGGATACGAATGTAGGCGGAGAGACGTCTGCAGCTGGAGAGACAACTGCAGCTCCTCTTCGCCGCAGCCGTCCAAAGGCCGAGGATCTCTTCGACTGATTGATACACTGCTCACTTCCTGTGAGGTGGGGTCATGGAGGTGTCTTTCTTATCTTGCTTGTCTCTCTCGTCTTTCTCTGTTCTCTTTCTCATCCTTTTTTCCCTTTTACCCCAAAAGCCCAGTCAATTTCTTAGCGCGACTCTCGATGCAAGAGCAGTAGCGGACATGAGGGCGTCTTTCTTCTGTTTCTTTTCCAAAAGTTTGCACACTTTCCAAGGGCGACTCTCGATTTCCGACTGCAGGCGGGAGGCGTCTTCTTTTCTTTCCAAAAGTTCAAAAGTGCATATACCATCAGATCCAGGCTTTTAGTCACGAGTGGAGGATCTATGGTTTACGGTTCACGGTGCATGGGTTACGGTCACGGATGGAGTCAACAAGGTGCATATGGGCGGCTTCTAGCTTGGGCATTTCGGCGGGCACGTAGCGAGAGTCTCCTGAGATACCCCGACTTCAAATGCAGTCTTCAGATGCAGACGAGCAAGTAGATAACGTTGTGCGTGACTTTGGTTCCTCCCCCCAGCAGAGTGCGGTGAACGCGTGCAGCTGGCGGGCCAATCAAGAGCGGCTGCCGCCCCCGCAGGCTGCCATGCCCTCTCGCGAAGCTTTGGCTTGTGCCTCTGCTACTCCCCCACAACGCGAGTGCCTGATTGCCTTTCTGCCTGCATCGCGGCGAGGTTTGCCCCAAACCTCCGAGGGCGTCACCTTATCACGCGCCGACGCTCTGCCTAGTCCCGTGATTGGCTTGCCCGACCCACTCGATTTGACCTGTCGCCTCCGCACCGACCGCTCTCCACCTCCCCAACTATTTACTTCCTAACCACCCCCACCCGACAACGCTCCACGCTCTATTCGCCTGCCGCCCGCCCTACCGCTGCCCAGTCGGCTCCATCACGAGCTTCATTGACGGGCGTCTGCGGCGACGGGGCCGTCCTCCGCCTTCTCCACTATCTAGCACCGTCTCCTAGCTCGCTCGACCTCCAGCATGCCCTGCTTCTTGGGGCTCGCCGTGAGCATCCACGCCAACTCGGGCCCGCTTCCAGAGTACTCGATTCAGAAGCAGTCCAAGTTCCACAGGATCACATCTTACATATCAGTGCCACCCGCAAAGATCCCCGCCGGCTCGACCAAGCCTGAGCAGTCAACCTTTGCAATCTCTATCACCCTACTCACTCCAGGCCTTCACGTTCCGTATTCGACACCCAAAGCCACCTCGGACAACCCCAATCCCCGACCGAAAATCGTAGGCGGCACAGGCTCTGTTGGCACGGATCGAAAGAGCGGCCCAGTCATACCGCCATACAAGCCACTGACCGCATCATCCAACGAGACAATTGCTGCCTACATATACTTTGATGGCAGGGCCAAAGAAGAGGTTGCAACGCTGCTGAGGCGCGGGGAGGAGACATGGGTGAACTCTCGCTGGGTCAGCGTCCCCGAGTCGGAGGGCGGTGGGCTGGCAGAGCGCGAATTTCTCTTCCGCGAAGTTGGTCTAGAGCGCTGGCTGAACGGTCTGGATCTGGAAGGCAAGGGCGTCGACGTTGCGGCCAAGATCGAGCGACGAAAGCAGCGCCTTGAGAAGAAGCGGAGGAAGCGCCTAGACGCGCTCGGTAGCGACGACGATGACGAAGAGATGAAGCCAGGACCGAACAAGAACGGAGTCCTTAGATATGGCGAGGACAGGAGCGCACCGGTCGAGACTTTGTCTGGGAATGAGGGTTTCTTCACGTCGGACTCGGACTCTGACGACGAGCCACCGACGCCTGAGGCTGCCGGCCAAATAAAAGTCGCCTTGTTCCGCGTTCTTGCTAGTGGCGAGATCAAACGTGGCGAATACTCTCCTCAATTCGACGCGCACGACGACGACGATGGCACAGGGGAAAACAGCACAGGGGACGCAGAGGAGATCGACCACACGACCAGCTTCGCAAAGCCCAAAACACTGGACCCAAAATCCATTAGTACCCAGACAGTGACTGGTATCGATCCTCCAGAGAAGCCATATGCAGTCTTCACCTTTCTGTACCGAGGAGAGCGTAAGTGCGCCCACATGACCTGAGTGCCTCTGCTAACGAACCTAGGCCAGCTGAGAAAGATGGGTATATTAACACCCGACAAAGCACCGGCGTCTCCAACCGCCACACGACGCAAGTCTGGAGGACTGAACTTTGGGTCCCTGAAGCCTCTCAATGCCACGGCGGGAACCAAGAACTTTGGAGGCTACCGCGACGCATCGCAGCAGTCACCCACGTCAAAGAAGGTTGGAGAGGGGGATGCTATGGACAGTGATGCAGAGGATGGTGACGAGGTCAAGGAGACAGAGAATGACGATGATGACAAAGTCGACGGCAAAGGCCTTTTGTCGCCTGAAGACGCACTACGGCAAGGCGAGCTGGCGGAGGGAGTGCGGAAGATCAAAGTTTGTTGCCCTCCTCGTGTGAGTCCATATACTGACATGCGCAAGCTAAAACGCCAACACTCGGCCGAGCCGCTCAATCGAAACCCAGTTCCTCCCGCGGATCGTGGCACGTCAGGATCTCCTATCTCAGGCACACCTCTCCTCATGGGTGCTGAAGCCACGGCGGACACGTCATCTTCAGCCCTAGCCACCAAGAAGGCTCCGACTGATGTAGGCACTGAAGGGTCCGTCGGCTCACCTTTTAAGAAGCAGCGCGCCAGCCTACCCGGCTTCGACGACAGCGTTCGCAAATCACTCGGCGCAGCTCTTGTCTCGGCCAAAGATCGCGGAAACTCAGAAAGCAGCATACCCAGCGTCAACCTCGAGGTCAAGATGGAGGAAGAGGACGAATTGTGACTACAGGAAATCAACATGCAGCGAGCATTTGGGTGAAACGTAAGGCGTTTCCATTCCTTAATTTCTTAGCCGTGCATATACTTATGTTTTGTTGGAAGCGGGCCTTTTAGGGGTAGGGGTTTGATGCGTGTTGGATCACGCCAAGGATCTGGGCCTTTTCTGAGAGGAGCTTTCTTGTGTACATGGCGACTGGGTGAGCTCTGCAACGTATACCACATTCTAGACCATGGGCTGGGGGGCCGGGCCGGGCGAGCGAGCGAGCAAGCAAGCAAGCGAGCAAGCATGCGAGAGAAAGGGAAGTGGGATGCTACTTAGCTAGGCTCGATGTGGGCAGCCCGCCGTTAAATTCAACGGATACATTCATGCCATTGCAATTTTTGGTCTTGGTTCTACGTGGACTCGTGGGTCCACTACCCTCATCTGCACCATCTGGGTTCTAGCTTGGTAGGCTAGCTGTAACATGTGAAACACTGTTTTCTCTATCTCGAGAGCAACCACGATGAAAATGACAATAAAATACAAGGGTAGATCTATGGATGAAATAGGGTAGGAAATTTACTTGGGTAGTATGATAAGCATGCTTGGACTAGGCGTAGGTCTAGGGAATACTTCTCCTCCTCCTTTTTCTCCTTCATTACAATCTCTCTCGTGGGAGAAGAGGACTTGCATAGGACGGGAGAAGGAGCATTTGGGCGTAGACCCATGACCTGGAGGGCAAACAATCGTTGAAAATAGCATGGGTAGATTTTGGTATTGGTTTTTTGTTTTGGTGTGACTGAGAATGGGGTAGTTATTGAAAATTTGAAATGAGGTATTTCGACTTACTGCAGGCAAAGCATGTCTTCAGCGGCGAGTCACTTCTGGCAGTGAAGTGACTCGCCGCCGGAGACATGCTTTGCCTGCAGTGGCAGTCGTTTGCTCGTAGCCTCTCCTACGATGAGATCTCTCCTCAATATAACAGCCGCGCTTATCTATTCCTATAATTTGAAATCCGCATTCAAAATCTCCCACCCCACAACGCCGTCACCCTTCCTCGCCGCCATCTTCTCGGCCAAGGCAACCTTGCGCTCCCGATTGCGCTCGGTGCACAACTCGTATATAGTGCTCAGATTGAACATCAACGAGTGAAAGGGCGGGCTGGTGTCTGTGATTTCAGTCAATAGGTCCCTGGCTTCGGCAATACGGCCCGTGTACAGCAGAGCCACTGCCAGATTCTGCGCAATCATGGCGTCGTCGGGGTATTCTTGGTGCAGGGCCTGAAAAGACGATGCGGCAGCGGTGTACTCTGAGTTTGCGAGCTGGATGAGCGCTTGGAGGGCTTGGTCGAGGAGGGTGGGCGAGGAGATGGAGGACGCGGTGGAAAGGCAGAGGCGGGCGGCGCGGATATCGCCTATGCGGAGCCAGACGAGGGCTTCCATCAGCAGCGTTTCCTTTGCTTCAGGGCTAGATGCGACGTCTGCGGGCGTGGAGAGGGTGTGCAGGTGATGGCCCGCGCCCTCGAGCTCGCCCATCTCGACGAGGACGTTGGCTACGCGAACACCGCAGTCGCGTAGCCGTACCCGCCAGAGTGCCTTCTCTTCCTCTGAGTCGGCGCGGATGATGTCCTCGCGGCATTCGCGCGCCAGCTCATAGTAGCCCATTATGCCTTTTCGCCATTCTCCGTAGCCGAGGGCGGCGAGACGGACGGCTAGGACGCGCAGGGCCCATGGAACGAGATGTGCGTTTGTGAAGGGATGGCGGTAGAAGAAGCTATTGAGGTCACCGAGCACTTTGGACTCCTGTGCGGCGAGGGAATGCTCGTGGACAAGGCAGAGACATGCCAGCCTGACGTGAAGAAGGTGGAACAGGGTGTCGTGGTCTGCGGCCGAAGGGGCTTGCACGATGTTCCTGGCTGCGGCAATGGCAGCCAAGCGATAGTGGCCTGTGGCGAGGAGGGAGTCGATGGGCGAGGACACAGCTGGGAGGTTGGGCGCGTTCAGAAATGGTGGTGGTACATTGCTGGCCGGCAGGACGTGGTAGGTCGAGGGGTCCTGGACGAAGGAGAAGTCCTTGGAGGGCACGTCTGAGATGGCCGGTGCTCCAGCGGCTCCATCTTGCGGCGAGAGGGTCGATGCGTCGGAGCGAGTTGGGGACAGAACACGAGATGCGTCAGGGAAATTGGTGTGGGCGCTGGCGGCTAGCGGACTGCATCATGACGGTCGTCAGCGGCGCACTAGGGGCTGTCTGGGTGAATGGAGCCCCGTACTCGTCTATGTCAAGGCCGAGGGGACCTTTGGTGGAGCGGCGAGGGACAGCGACTACGGCCTCGTGTCAGTGGCACATGGGCAGACAAGACGAGGGCCGACACTATACCGCGACGTCGCTCATCGCCGCTTGCGACGCGGGCGTGAGTGGGAGGTGGATTTGGGGGGTGTGTCATGTCGCATGTTGTCGTACTATCGGGTGCAGTCAAAGGGAAGTCGACGGCGGACCACCGACATCGGGCGGGGCTCAGGGCGGCGGTGTGGAGAAGGTGCAGCCGCCCAATCACGCCTCTTGCGTTGCCGTGCCGCTTTGCACGTCGCCGGCCCTTTACAGCGCTGCCAGTTTTTGCAATTGAGTCAACCCAACATCAATCAAAAACTGCCCCTCGCCCACTCGCCCACGCAATCACCGTTCTTCTTCAAGCCCATCCCACGCCCACTCCTGCCCGCGCCACTTCAAGGCACGGCGCCCGCCCGCACACGATGCACTCGCGACACAGAGCCATGCAGGCTCTCAAGTCCACACGACAATTTTCCTCTTCGGCGCCGCGGCCCGCCGTGTCACCCTACCGCAGAGCCACCCAAACAGGCACTGCAAAAGCCGTCAAGGAGAATGCGAAGCGACCACAGAGCACCGCTGCGGCGGCGACACAAGAAGATGCCCGATCGCGGCCGAGTCCTGCTTTCAACCGCGAGGACTGGAAGGACGTGCAGCCATTGAGGCCCTATAGGCAGCCTGAGATGGACCATTCCTTTGTCGGCATGACTGGTGGTCAGATATTCCACGAAATGATGCTTCGACAGGGCGTCAAGCACGTCTGTACGTCCCAATTGCACTTGCTGCGGCTCCAATGGCGTGCAAATTCCGTGTTCTGACTATGACTCAGTTGGCTACCCTGGAGGCGCCATTCTACCCGTCTTCGACGCCATCTACAACTCGCCACACTTCGACTTTATTCTCCCCAGACATGAGCAGGGCGCCGGCCACATGGCTGAGGGCTACGCTCGCGCTTCTGGCAAGCCTGGCGTTGTCCTCGTCACCTCGGGGCCCGGAGCCACAAACGTCATCACACCCATGCAGGACGCGCTGATGGATGGCACGCCCTTGGTCGTCTTCTGCGGCCAGGTCGTCACTGGCATGATCGGCTCAGACGCCTTCCAGGAGGCAGACACGGTTGGCATCTCGCGACCCTGCACCAAGTGGAATGTCTTGGTCAAGAACGTGGCCGAGCTGCCGAGGAGGATAAACGAGGCTTTTGAGATTGCCACGACCGGCCGACCTGGTCCTGTCTTGGTCGATCTGCCCAAAGATGTCACCGCTGCGATTCTCTCACGGCCCATTCCCATGGCGAGCTCCCTCCCCGCCCATCCCAGCGCTGCCACCATCGAGGCACGCAACTTGAGCAAGAAGCAGCTCGACAATTCGATAAAACGCTCGGCCGATCTCATCAACAAGGCGAAGAAGCCCGTCATCTACGCCGGTCAGGGCATGGTCAGCGTTCCCGAAGGACCTGTCGTCCTCCGAGAGCTCGCAGACAAGGCGCAGATTCCCGTGACCACTACGCTGCAGGGTCTTGGAGCTTACGATGAGCTCGACGAGAAGTCTCTGCATATGCTTGGTATGCACGGATCAGCGTACGCGAACATGGCCATGCAGGAGGCCGATCTCATCATCGCTCTCGGTGCGAGATTTGACGACCGCATCACCCTCAATGTCGGAAAGTTTGCACCCGCGGCGAGAGCTGCCGCCGCTGAGGGTCGAGGTGGCATCATCCACTTCGAGATCATGCCCAAGAACATCAACAAGGTCGTGCAGGCCACCGAGGCTGTGGAAGGCGATGTTGTCACAAATCTGGGTCTGCTCCTCCCACACGTCAAGGAGGTCAAGGAACGGCCAGAGTGGTTCGACCAGATTCGAGACTGGAAGAAGAGGTTCCCATTCATGTACGAGAGGGAGACCGAGAGCGGCCTGATCAATCCGCAAACCGTCGTGGAGACGCTCTCCAACCTAACTGCACACATGAAACAAGAGACGATAATCACAACCGGTGTCGGCCAGCATCAGATGTGGACCGCACAACACTTCCGATGGAGGCACCCGCGGACTATGATCACGTCGGGCGGTCTCGGCACCATGGGCTATGGCCTGCCAGCTGCCATTGGCGCAAAGGTCGCGCGTCCAGACGCCCTTGTCATCGATATCGATGGTGACTCTTCGTTCAGCATGACTCTCACCGAGCTGTCAACCGCAGCAGAGTTCAACATTGGTGCCAAAATCATTGTCCTCAACAACGAGGAACAGGGCATGGTGACGCAGTGGCAGACTCTTTTCTACCAGGATCGCTTCGCGCACACGCACCAGCGGAACGCGGATTTCGTCAAACTCGCCGAGGCCATGAAGGTCCAAGCACAGCGATGTATCAAGCCAGCCGAGCTGGAAGAGAAGCTAAAGTGGCTCATGAACACTGATGGACCGGCCCTGCTCGAGGTTGTGACGGACCAGAAGGTACCCGTTCTGCCCATGGTCCCAGCAGGTAGCGGCCTGCACGAATTTTTGGTCTATGACGAAGGTATGTCATAACCACGGGTTTATGATAGATGCTAACCAACCCAACAGCATCCGCAAAAGCACGGAGAAAGCAGACGCGGGAGCGATCGGGTAGATAGCCCTTTTCTGATTTTCTCCAGCCACGTCGGTGTCATCTAGCACACGTTCAACTTCACCCTGTACATTTTGTGAGATTTTGCTCGGCGTTCGGGGAGGTATCCTTGTTGTTTCGTCATAAAAGTGTGCATTTGGATCCTGAGTCGATGGGGGTGGTGGTTTGACCAGAAGAAATAAGTCACTATTGTTGCAGCTGTCTTGCTCGCCTAACTCCTTGCATGTCCTTGGTCGGGGGATAAAGTCACTGATACCTTTTCGCATGAAGAGCGGTGGTGGGAAAGAATACGATTATTAATCGATATCGTTCAAGTTGTACCGACGGTCCTGAGTACATTGTAGAGAGCGCACCCAAACTTTGAGCGGTTCGCTACCTGTGTGGTAAATGTGTGCAGAGTTTAAATCGCCGAGTGCCATATTCATTCTAGATGGGCTCACATCTTTACCTTGTCCTCACTTCCACACTCACATAGACACACGCATTTACGCACCGCACTCCACTCAGTGCTCATCGTCGAGAGGAGACCCTCAAGCTACTACGTGTTCTACCAAAGGCATTCCGCACACACACATACATTCATACACTGATCTTCACACCGCACTCTGAAGCCATCCTCGAGGGAGAGGAATCCCAACATATCACCTTGCAACAACCACGCTCCACGCCAACACGCACCCACTCACAGAACCTCTGCACTGCACTCTGAAGCCATCCTCAACAGAATCTACCAAAACCCCCACCCACACACGCCACTCGAAAGAAAATGCCATCCTTCCTCTCCTCTCTCCTCTGCCTCCCTCCCCTCCACCACTGCCGCCACCTCCATCCGCACGGCAAATCATCGTGTCCACGCACAGCGAAACACAACTGTCTCTGCCGCACATCCTCATCAAGCTTCGACGGGAGGGTAGAGCGCAGTGTGCATCGGTTCAGCGAGGAGGGCAGGTTGGATCAGTTTGAGGAGAAGAGGAGGTGCAGTGGCCAGAGCAATAAGGGGGGGATGGAGGAATTTTGCAGGGTCAAGGGGAGGGGGAGATGGTTGATGGGGTTGCAGGAGGGGAGGGGAAAGTGAGCGATGTGTAACGTGTATATATCGAGCCAAGTTACTTTTGGGGTTGCACACTCGTCATTGCATGCAGAGGGGAATATTTGTGAAGTAATGCTTAGACGTCGCCCTCGCACGAAACATGTTCCCAACAAAAAATCAAGACAACACATCTGCACTCCCAACTGGCTCCGCAAACCCATCACAAACACGTCGTACATTTTGCTCGTCTATCCAAAAGGGGGTATCCGCTACAAAAAGAAACCATTGCACATGCCGCTCAAACATCCGCCACACTCCTCTCCCTAACCCTCAAACTGCTCCTCCTGGCCCCCCTATCCGGCCCCCTATCCGGCCCCCTCTCCGCCCTCCCCACCTCCCTCTCCTCCCCATCCCACCACGTCCGATCCTTTGCCCTGCGATGCGGCATACTCTCCCTCACATCCACACTCCTAATATCGTAATCACTCACGCGATCCAGACTCCTTGCCCGACTCTTACTCCTCTTCTCCCCCGCCTCGATAAAGCTCCTCCTGCCCCCGCTCCTTGCCCCATCATCCAAAACCCCACTCCTCCTCCTACTCCCCCCAAAATCCGCGCTGACCGGCCTCGTCGACTTACGCTTCCCGCTGGCCGGCGGTCTCTTGACGTAATCGAACGTGTGCGGATCGCGCCTGCACAGCTCGCGCTCGAGGCGCCACAACGGGGCTTCGGGCAGCACGCGCACGCCGTCGCTCTCCTTTGTGCGGATCTTCCAGAAGACGTCTGGCTCGCCGGTTTTGGCGGATTGCGTGCCGTAGTCGACGACGAGCTTGTAGTTGTTGGTGAGCGGGTGCGCGTCCCATACGCCGCGGTCGGCGGTGCCGGGGCCCGAGAGGCGCAGGCGCGAGCGGACGGATGGGTGGATGTATTCGTTTGTTTGGCGGAGTGGGCGCGAGGTTGTGCGGCCGGTCGTGGGGTCGACGGCGTGGTAGAGGCCGGGGGTGCGGTGCTGTGGGTATATCAATATTGGGGAGCAGAACTATGGAAGATGTAGAGACACGTACGGTTCCTCCACCGAGCGCGTAGATGCCCGTCATGGAATTGTAAATCTCACCGAAGCTCCACGGACGGTGCTCGCGCCCTTCCTTGCGGTAGTACTTTTCGTTCTCGTCGTCCTGCTCGAAGAGGTACTCGTCGCGCAGGTCGAGGAAGCCTTCGAGCTGGCTCATCATCCACGCCAATGTCATGTTTGCGAGCTGCTGATCGTCGTAGCCACCGCCGACGTTGCTGTGCACGCCTGGAAACCAGACCTGGCGCAGTGTGGTTCGGTTGCCTTCGGGCTTCTCCCACACGGCTGGCGAGAAGGCACTGCGCTTTTCGTCCAGTGCTAGGGCTTGAAAGGCATTCTCGACGCAATTGGAAATCTTCGTGTCGTAGAAGCTGGCCTCTCTGCTTTCGGCGCCCTGGAGGCCAACTTTCTGCAACCAGCCTATCCTAGGGGTGCCCAGGCTGCCGACAGTGTCCCACACGCCAATGGCTTTGATCGGAATGTCCAGTCGTGTAAGTCCTCGTCGCTCCAGCTCATCCGCATAACGTGGGCTGTCGGCGCTCGGCTTGTTTGAGAAGGGCTGGTTTGGGTTCTTTGGGACATAGTGCGGATCTCGTCGATGCTGCACGTCGCGCCAGACCTCGGGGAGGGAATTCAGCCCCTTCTTAGTCAAGAGACCGACTTGAGATATCAATCCCGCCACGCTACGAGCTGTGAAAGCACCTCGAGAGAATCCGAGCAGAAAGATTTCATCCCCGGGGTGGTAGTTGTTGGCGAGGAAGGAGTAGCACGTCTGCACGGCACCAGCAAGACCTTCTCCTGTAGCACCGCTGATGAAACGATCCAGCGCACCTCCTTGGCTCCCCACGCCGAAATGATAGAAGACAATCTGGGGGATTCCATCCTGACTGACCGGCTTGATGGCCCTGGACATGCGGGTGACGTTGCTCGGTATTGACAGTTTGCCGTTCACGAGACCATTATCCGAGTTCAGCCACGTGCCTGAAACATCATATTAGATCTTGAAGAAATCCAACAGCAGAGTATCAACAGCACAATCAATAGAGGTACCACAATGCTGCACTACGACGAAAGAAGATGTACATACCGTCACACGCAACGATCAGCCTCTTGAACATACCCCTCCCCCCACTCAACCCCGGCGCAACGACTCCCGGCCTGCTCAGCGGCCTACTCGGGCCTGCAGGCAAATCAACGTAGATGGGGGTCCGCGCGGGCGCAGGCGGCAATTCGACCACGATGGGTTGCGGCGCGCGACTCGGCGCACGGCTGGCAGCCCTCGAGTGAGCGGGCGAGCGTCCGGCCATGCTGCCTCGCGCGCGCTGCTTTCTCTTTCTCTCCGACTCGGACGAGGGGGAGTACCCCGAATCGTGCTCGGTTTCCCAATCCACGTCTGGGGATTGCGCCGTCTGCGCGGGGGAGAAGACGTGCTAGGCTGGTCGCAGTCGGGGCAGCGCTGTGCGATGCGCCGACGATGAAGAGCTCTGGAATGGTGTGGACTAGTCCTGGAGACGGGCACGTGGTATAAATGATGCGTGGAATGCAGATGCGGTGCTGCGCGGGTGGTATGGGTCGTCCCGCGATGCGTTCCGGGCCAGATATTCCAGAATGCTGCGGAGGCAGGGCTGGTTGACGTGCATGCGCCCAACAGCGCCTCGGTAGCCAAGCTCTTCTTTTGATGCTCTCAATGGTACGTTTCCTGGGCGCGCAAGAGGTTGGCGATGGTGGAAGAAAGGTGGTGAGTCGGGCTAGCTGACATTGCTCTCAGTCGGCGAGCCCCCCAGGCTGTGAGTGAGTGTGCGCAACGTTGTAGGTCGGGGGCTGGGGCCTCGTTGCCCTTTTCTCTCAGCCCTGTTGGGATTCGCTTGACCTATTCGTGGGTGGCTGGGCCCGTCGGTGAAGGTGTGGCTGGGACGCGACGGCCTTGAACCTCAGGCCTTGAAACGACTCGGAAGCCCTCAATGTCAGAATGGAATGCGAAGATGACGGACGATATGCGAATCGTGTCGGCGACGCCAAGCGACAACTGCGTGCCCTGTCATGGATGGCCTTGTCTGCGAGGGTTCGCGGCTCCACGTTGGGCAGGATATCCTTCCGGTGAAAAGCCCAATTGACGCTCCCTTTGGTTAGAAGGCGGTTGGAGAGAAAGGATCCTCCGGTCACGATGCCTATTGTTGCCGTGACAGCAACGCACCATGCGGCAGAGGAGACAGGAGTCCAACTCTGGTCGCAGCGACCAAATAGGAGCATTAGAGGCTCTCCCTGCACTACCCAACCAAGTCAATGCTCACGTGAACAATGCAGCAGAGTCAAGACGAGTGCGAGCAAAGTATGAACTGTTTTTCAATTTCAAAGCTTTTAAATGTGACAATCTTTGCTGTCGTCTCGAGTACTCGCAACATCCCAAGATATCAGCCAAGTAACAACCAGCGCTTCGGCCAATCACACAGCTATCTTACATGAACTCCCCAAACACCTTCGCATGCCAGACACCGAGACCGTTGCAACTCCGACTGATATCCTAGACTTCCCACCCCGAGTGCAGCGCGAGCGGCATGAAGCACCATCTAGGTTCTGCGCCCGATGAAGCGGAGAGATAATACAACTAATGGTCGAATGAAGACGTAATGATGCGCAACAAAGAGATTCGTCAATAAAACGGAAAGACTCGCAATTCGATGCCCTCTAGAAGCCGCCGAGCAGATCATCAAGCTCGTCCAGCTCAATGTTCTCAGGGCTCTTCAACTCGGACCAGCTCCAGTCGACATCCACGGTATCCATCTTCATCTCACCAGGCCGGAATCGGGGCGGGGGCATCTCGATGGACGTTGGCTTCAGTATTGGGCTACTGGGGGCTAGTTCCGGCTGGAACGTCGCGCCCAGGTCCATCTGCCCGAAACCGAAGAGCGCAGCGGCAGTCTCGGAGTTTTTGCGCGCCGCGCTCTCTTCCGTCTCCTCCACCTCGGTAATGTCCTCCATGATAATGTCGGTGCTCTGAGTCGTCTCTGACGGAGCGCTAGCCTCCTTTTCGCGCTCGGCTGCCTGGCTTCGCCTCCGCTGCTGCAGGAACGAGGCCGTCTGGGTGAATTCCTTTTCGTCTTTTTCCAGTGGCGGCGACTGCGCGCGACGGTTGTGCAGGATATTGGCGCTGGTTGGCGGATGCGTCTGGCTGGAGAAGGGGTCGTTGCCGTGGTCAAACTCGGGCGAGGACAGGTCCAGCTCGGGCGACGGCGACATTCGGTCGCGCGCCCGTGCGTCTAGATCCTCCTCTTCCGAAGCTGCCGACGAGAGAGACGGCGTGATGATTCTCGCGGTTGCTGCTGGGGCGTTTCCCGCGTCGAGGGGGATGGGCTGGTGTTCGCAAGTGGTGAGGAAGTAGTAGACGCGCTTCGGGTGGGTGCCCACGAGCACCTTGTCCAACGGGCACTTGGAGAGGGCTGTCCACGAGCGCTTCAGGTAGGTTGCCAGGCGCGACGAGATGATTGCAGCGGGATTTGCGGAGCTGTGGCGGGGTCAGCATGAGTAACTACGGGAGGCAGGGGCTTGGAAGGTACCTCTCAACAATGGGTATTGTCGCGGAAAGAACAGCAGCCAGTTCTTTGAGCAGATGGGGCCGATTGCCGGTCTTCTCGAGCTGCTCGATGACGCCGACGACGATGTCATCATCAATACCTTGGGTGTCGACCTTTGTCTGTCCTGCGACGCCGCCTGGCGACGGTGGCGGGGTGTCGGCGACACGGCCAGCGCTCTTGGGAGGGTCGTCGAAGCGCAGCATAGCACTCCGCGGCGGGCTGTTGGGCGGCGGCGGCGACGTTGACTTTGCGGATGCGATAGAATGAGTGCGCTTGATGCGCTTCGCGGGCGGGTGGTTGTCGGCGTGGGCGGCGGGCGGTGAGGAGGGCTTCAGGCGCGGGCCTCCAGGCAGAGCTATGCCCAGGGCGGGTAGCGAGAGCGACTTGCGGCGCGTGTTGTAGGGCATGGTGGTGGTGGTGTGTGGTGGTGGTGATGGTAAAGTCGGGAGGGTGGAGAGGAGAGTGTGCCTGGCAGTAGCAGCAGCAGCAGAAAAGTTGCAGCGGCGGACAGGGCACGAGAGAGTGGTGTGCAGTGCAATGCTGGTGTGCTGCTGCTGCGAGGGCGGCAGGGATTGGCGATTGGTGCGGAATGCAGTGCAGCAGTGTGCAGCAGCCTTTACTCGACTGGGCGATGCAAGGCAAGGTCGCACTTCTGCCTGCGCCTGCAGTGTTTGATGTCGTTGGGGTTTAATCTGGTGGTGCTGGATGCTGACAGCGTCCACGGCCCACGGCTCACGGCTCACTGCTCACAGGGCTGCGCCGCTCGTCTTGCCCCCTAAATACCGTGCTCCTGTACGTAACCGGGCGGCGACACGGCGACACGGTGCCACAGGGAACAGGCAGCGGCCAGAGGCAAATGCAGAGGCAGCAGCAGCGGCAACAGCAGAGGCGGCCGGCTGGATGCAGACTCGACGGGACAAGTGGAGTCCCCGGTGGGCGAGATGGACGATGAGGGGATGAGGGGGGAGTGCAAGAGGGAGAGGGAGAGGGAGAGTGGCACGGAGTTGGCTGCTGTGGTGGAGCTCTGGGTACGTAAAGGCAGGAGCCGCTAACTGGTCGCTGGGCCGTGCACTGGTGAATGTTCTTCTCAGGGAGCGATGATTATGACCGCATCTACTTTTAGACCCGTTTCCTCTCCCAGGGGCTGCGGCGCCTATCAGCCGTCGTATGCGCTCGCACAACGAAGAATAAGAGTTGGGCCGGCCCTCAAAAAGAAACACCTGCCTCCCCCTCCCGCAGACGCGCCGCCAGGGACTCCCACCGTTGCACGCACGCTCCCGCGCGCGACCACAGGCCAGGACCCTTTGCCCGACCGGCGACTGGCATGTGCCGCCGTCGTCGCCATGGCAGCGTCTCGTCTCAGCTTGGGCACCACACGCGGGGGAGTTTGACCCATACAGCAACTGGCTATGGTGCGGTGAAGGCCAGACGTCACTGGCTGTGTCCATCCCTCCCTCCACCTCCACCTCCACCTCCCTCCTGGATGGCGCTCGCACCGGTGCTGTGGTCGTTTTCGGCTGACCGCCTCGCCTCCGTGCCAAAAGACGGCGGGCGGTCGGCGGCATGGCTGTCGGTTTTTTGGCCATGATCTGAGGCTTGTGCATGCCAGGCTGCCAGGTTCAGGCTCGCCCCTGTTTCGGCCACCGCCCTAGGCCATTTAGCCTCATTCGCGCGCCGGCTGCTTCAAAGGCGGTGAGGACTTTTTTCTTCTTTGATTCCTGTCTGGGCGTGCGTCGGACCTTGCTGCTCTGGGCACTGGGTCGTCAGCTTCATAAACACGCGACCAAAAGCAATGCCTGCCGGGCGTTCTCCATGTAATTACTGACTGCAATGCGCGTCTGAGTCGCCGCCTTTTCTGGAATTCGGTTTCACCACGACGACCTGGCCACGGCACGCGACGACCAGACGATTGGCAGGGGCCCAGTCGATGGCTAACCCCGATCCAAGGGCTCGCATTGCGCCGCTACGCCATGCCGCAGCGTCACTTTTGTGGGGTTGGTTCCCAGGGAAAGTGTTGCGCACGCTTCGGATGCGCTCCGCCTCGCCCCACGCCATCCCCCATCGTATCGTCGCAAACAACTCTCACTGACTGAGTCGATTGAGCTACCGCCGTCCGCTTCGTCTGGCCGATTCATGCATCTCAGCCGATACTGTAGCCGTCTGCGTCGCCATTTCGGATTACGGAAATCCTCATCCTCGTCCTTGTCTGCCATCCAGAGTCGATCAAGAGATAAGGTTCCCTCAGCGCCGGCGACAACGACGGAAGCCCACGTCCCCGGGCCAACGACAACGCTCGGTCAATCATCCTCTGGTCCGCTCGACTTGCTCTGTACCAACACTCACATCGTGTCTTGCATTTCCTCATCCCTCACCCCTCCATCCGCCGCCGCCATCAGAAATGACATGCCTGATGCGCATGTCAGGCTGCAAGGACACGTATGTATAGACACATGCTGACTGGCGAGGCCGCCTGTTACTCAAGACTTGCCATGCACTATGGCTTGCTGCAGCTCTAGCCGCCGCCTCGTTATCTCCAGAGACTCCACCACGGCCTAGCTGCTTGTACTACTGGGGTCTCCGCAACGGCTGCTTTTGCCCTCTGGAGCTCCACCTGCCTCTGCCTCTGCCGTATCCCCTTGCGCGGCTTCAACTCTATCCACCACGTCGTACCGAAGTTGTACCTTTTGATGTTGACTACTTGGAGCCCGCTCTCCACCACAATCTCTTGCACATCTCTGTTCCACCAACATCCGTGATCGTTGGCGTGTGCAGGAGCCGTTTGATCCAGCAGCTTGTTCAACCAACCAAAGTACGACTTTCCATGTTCCAGAAGCAGTATCTTCCCGTCTTCCTTTGTGACAGCTTCAAGACTCTGCAACAGCATGACCGGCTCCGGCGTGGAGCAGATGCCCATGGTCTGAATTACCGTATCATACCCCTCCTGGGCGTCAAACGGCGGAGTGATGGGATCCAGCGCTGACTGCTGCTTGAAGAAGACCCTGCTAAAGTACTCTTTGTGTGTGTCGCCCCATTTCCGCTTGGCAATGGCGAGCATGGGCGCGCTCAGGTCCAGCATCGTCACTGTAGCGCACTTTTTGGTGGGATAGTATGGGATGTTTCTTCCAGTGCCTGCCGCGACCTCCAATACGTGCCCATGCACCATTTGCGTGAGAGCCTTGCGTTTCGACCTGATGCCTAGCATCACCTCGGCCGTGTTGACCTTTTCGTCGTATCCGTCCGCCTCTGTGTCGAATCGATCCGACACGTCTTCTGGTATCTCCTCCGAGGAAGGTCCGTTGCTAAGGGACACCCATATCATGGAGACATACATCCCCAGCCCGAGGGCCAAAAGCGACATGGCCGTCAATGGCACCGTCTTCCCCCAGAAGGTTATTCTTTTCGTTCTTCGCAACGCCGCAAGCTCCGCGGGAGAGGGGCCGGCGGGAAGAGAGCGCAACGATTCCTGGCGACGTTCATGTTCTTCGGAGAAGGCGAATGGCTTCGTTCTGCTTGTCGTGGGCTGTCTGGACGCAGTCGGCTGGGGTCGCGGGTTGATGGGGGGCGTCTTCGCAGGCGGACCCTTGGGCACCCACTTGGGCGGCTTGGGTAGTTTGGCCATGGCGATGCAATTGAGCGACCTACGTCATGTGAATGACTGACGGGGCGCTCAATTGATCAATTGATGGATGGTGGTTGGGATGCAATGAAGTCGAGATGCAGCTTTTCCCCGGCGCTGCTCCGTGCGCGCTCCATGTGCCCCAAGCTTCTGCAGCTTGAACGAAGCTCTGCCTCTGGTCAAGCTGAACCGAGGCCAGCCGCCAGCCGCCGCCCTTCCAACGACATCGGACCCTCACCCCACAATGGAAATCAAACTATCGTGGAATTCGGGCAAAGAACCCCCGCCTCTATTCACGTAAACGCCATATAAATGGCCGTCTTGAGGTCGAGTAGCTTCCTTTCTTTCCTTTCAGTCAATGCCACCATGGCCTCTGATTACTGTGCTCCCTCTTCAATTCTGATTGTCGGAAGCGGCGTCTTCGGACTGTCCACTGCCTTTTCTCTCTCAAAGGATCCTAAATTCAAAGACACTTCCATTACTCTCGTAGATCGTCAGCCATTCCCCGCTCCTGATGGCTCAAGTGTAAGTTCTCAGTTGGCTCGAAGAATGTCATCACCACGCAACCCAACAACTCAACCACCCAGATCGACACCTCCCGCATAATACGCCCAGACTACGCTTGCTCCCCATATACCGCCCTCGTCTCCCGCGCCCAAGCCCTCTGGCGCACAACCTTCGCCGCCGCCCACTACCACGAAAACGGCCTCTGCATAACCGCCTCGGGCCCCTCACAGACGTACGTCTCGTCCTCACTCTCCAACGTGCGAGAGCTGGGAACTTGCAAGATCGAAGAGCTCCACAATGCCCAAGACATTGAGCGCGTGACTGGCGTCGAGAACGCCTCTGGCGCCATGGGCTACGTGAACTGGAGTTCCGGATGGGCCGACGCCGAAGGCGCGATGCGGTGGCTGCGGCGCGAAGTCGAGGCTCTCACCAGAGTCACCTTCGTGACCGGCACCGTAGACCAGCTCCTCTTCGACCACGACTCCTCGACCGTCTCCGGCGCCCTCCTTAAAGACAAGTCCACACTGACCGCAGACCTGACCATCCTCGCAGCAGGCGCCTGGACGCCCTCGCTCCTCGACCTGCGCGGTATAGCAAAAGCGACGGGCCAGGTCCTCGCATACATGCCCGTGTCCGCAGCCGAAGAAGCGCGCCTCCGCGACCGCCTGACGCTGCTCAATCTCTCGACGGGCATGTTCTTGATCCCGCCTTCGCAAGGCCTGCTGAAAGTCGCGCGCCACGGCCACGGATACGTGAACCCAACCACGATCCGCCACCCTGAATCCCCCTCCTCCCTCCCTCCCATAACCGTCTCTCTCCCACTCACGCACATTGACTCCCCCGGACAGAGCGTGCCAGCCGAGGGCTTAAAAGCGTGCCGCGAGTTTCTGTCACACATCCATCCTTCTCTCTGCGTGCCCTCACGGCCCTTTACAAAGAGTAAGATATGTTGGTACACGGATACACAGCACGGGGATTTTCTCATCGACTACCACCCCAAATGGAAGGGCTTGTTTGTTGCGACGGGCGGTGCGGGACATGCCTTTAAGTTTCTGCCCGTCATAGGAGATGCCATTGTGCAGTGTGTTGTGGGGCGGATGCCGGACGAGTTTAAGGGGAGGTGGGAGTGGCCGGCGGAGCGAGTCGAGGAGAGCATGTGGGAGGGCGATGGGAGTCGAGGAGGGCCGGTGGGGATGGTATTGAGCGAGGAGATTGCCAAAGGAGGGGCGAAGCTTTGATGTTTTGTCATAGGTATACAATTAGACACAAGCATGGTAGAGCATATATAGACAGAAATGCATCATCATGAATCTCACAGCAATACACTTTGCGCGTTATAGATCGTGGTTGGCATTACTACCTAACCTTATCACTATAAGGAAACCACGGTATAAGCAAAGAGCAAAGCAAAGGAGAGCTCCGACATCCAGCGGCCGTCGTAAAGTGAGCTCCCATCGGGCAGACTTTTCCGCCCGCACCTTCCTCCAGTACAATCTCATCGTCGAACTCGCCCCGACCAACCCTGGCAGAGACTGGGAAAGGAAATGAACGCGCCACCTCCATCGCAAATTAAGTGGAGATAAAGCTACAGGACACGGCAGCGCCTGAGTCGACCTTCTAAAGGTGTGTGTGAAAAATGTTTTGAACCGAGTACTAAAGAAAACCACCCACCCGAGAGTATACCAGCCTGTACTCCATGCAATGCCGCTAGAGAAAACAATCAAGAAACGTAAAAGACCGACTTGAAGATGGTCTTCATCCGGTTTGGGATAGGGCCCGATATGTAGACCATATGGGTAATGTCCGTTCCGCAGGGAGATGGGCTGGACAAGTGTGTTTTGTCGAAGCTGTAAACTTCGTCATAAGAATAAGAGCAGGAGGTCGCGTGTGTGCCATCTCGATAGCTGCGTCAATCGTCCAGGTAGCAACGCCTAGGACTTGCGGAAGTCGCTGAGCACGGGGTAGATGAGCTCGAACGCTTGGTATCTGGTATCGTCAGTCTGATTGATAAACAAAGCGAGGATCACACTCACATCTCCTCACGGACCTTCGCACCCGTCAACACAATCTTACCAGACACGAAGATGAGCAGCACGATCTTGGGCTTCATCATGCGATAGATGAGTCCAGGGAAGAGTTCCGGTTCGTAGCTGCTGAAATTGTGATGCCTGGAAGCAAGGCCTTCGAGACGGATTGGGAACTTGATGTCGCAGGAGCCGACAATGTTCTGAATCTTGAAATCCGTGAATCGAGCGTTGAAGCCTAACTTTTGTCTTGGGTGAATGAGTAAGGCTGGTGTAAGTCATAGTAGTGAGGCACTCACATTATACGCGCGTACTTGCGCGAGGCAAGGCGGCTGTCATCCTCAGACTTGGCACCAGTCACGACCATCTTTCCGCTAGCGAACACCAGGGCGGTTGTCTTGGGTTCACGGATGCGCATGATGACGGCAGCGAAACGCTTGGGGTTGTACTCGGCGTTACGCGCATGGAGGGCGATGGTCTTGAGGTCGAGGCGCGCCGACAGGTTGACGGTGGCGACGATGTTCTGCGAATGTGAGCTTCACGAACGCCTAGACAGATGCAGGACATCATACCTGCAGCGTGGGGACGATGCCAGACGCCGAGTTTTGATTCTCGGGCGTCTGCGCCGGCGTCGCAACGCCATTCACGGTATCTTGGGGAACATTCTTTTCAGAGGCCGGGGGCGTGAGCTCGACGGCGCCCTGGGGGTACGAGAGCGAGCCCGGAGCGATGAAGCTCTTTGCCTGAGCGACCGTGGTCGGGTGGCTGGTGAGGGAGTCCATGATTGCAATCGAGAATGAGTTTGTATTTGGCTCGGGCTTAAGGCTCGAGTCTATGACACAGGGATCGAAGTTCCTGAGCAACTTTGACGAGTCAGCGATTGACACGGAACGCGGCGGCGGCGAGGGTACGCTTGATCGTGGAGAGCAAGGCCGATCGCAGTCCTGGTGGACGATGGAAGGCTTGATCGTACCGGATGGTGGGAGATGAACAACCGAATGTGTCCCTCACGAACGCTGCCAAGCTGTGTTCTTGATCGCTGGTCGCAAATAGTTGTCGGAACCGAAGTCTACGTAGGTGCACGGGGTGCGCCGACCAAAAGCGAAGCCAGCAAGCCTTTGGTGGGACTGCGGGTGATGCGCGGCTGCGTGGGCTCGACGAGGCTGACGAGGCTGGCGCAGGCTGGTCGCGGTCGCGAAATTCCTCCGGAGCCTCGCAAAGAGCGAAAAAGTCTTCTCTGTGCAGGAGAAGCCTAGGGTATCGGATATTAGTGAGTGCGCAGGCAGGAATCGTGTGAATTCGCTGCTTGCTGTGGGGTTGGTGAGGTCGTGGAGATATCGCGGCTCGCCGAAAAAGTGGGAGCCGGGCGAGGGGGGAGGCGGGCTTATATATCGAGGGCGGCGTGGTCCGTGCGCTGCCTGCTGCCTGGCGAGTGGCTCAGCCGCGCGGGCGCTGCTTTATCGCCGCCAGAAGCTTCCACGGCAAAAGGGGAAGGGGCCACCCCCAGCACACCAAGCGCGCCCCTTTTGCACGCCCGGGGGTTCGATGCAAGCACTCACACCCAGACTTAGACTCAGACTCAGCAGTGAGTGGGTGCAGTCAGTCACTGCATCCATCGCTGCATCGCTGCATCGCAGCCTCGCAGTCTCTCTCACGGCACCCCGCCTGCGGCTCCTTCTCTCGCTGTCGCGGCCGCTCGAGCGCTGCGCTGACCATGACGCCCCCTTCGATTTGCCTGCCATCGGGCAGCATCGGTGCCGCGACCCACCGACCCTCCCCAATCGACCGCCTCGCCTTCGTTGCCTCTCTCTGCCAGACCATGGCCCAAAATCCATACCAGCCCGCGTGCCGTCGCCGTCGCCGCCGCCGCGCTGGAATGCCTGCCGCCTGCCGGTGAAGGCATGGCATGAGCGACAGGGCCTCGCATCACAGACCCGCTCAGGCCCGCTCTGGCCCCCCCTTCCTCCATCCCGGCACAGCAGATTCCCAATCCCCAGACAGGATTGCTCGGCGAACAACGACATTCATCCATCAGCCGACAAAGACGTGCCGCGGGAATATTTGGCTTGCTTTGTTTGTTGGGGTTGGTCCTTTGTTGGCCGAACCAGCAACCGCCGCGCCACCGGTGAATGAGTCACTGGCCCCTCCAAAGCAGCGGCACTTTCTGTTCGCCGTCGTTCACCGGCGATGCAGGGAGTCGCCAGCCTGCCCTCGCCGTGGTTGCAAGATTTGTTGGACGCGTAATGGAGCGCCCGGCATTTGTTACACGTCTGTGGCCAAAGTCGAGCAGTCGCTTCGCTTGGGTGGGTTTGCGCTCTGACACTCGCATCTGTTTCAGACGCTTTAGCGCCCTGCGAGCCCGTTTTCGCCTCTGTCCCCGCGAGTCATGGTCGCATCCACCGTCTGCGCAGAGGAACGAATGAACTGAATCCACGGTACCGAGGCTGACTGTCTCGCTGAGCCCTAGTTTCGTTAATCAGAACCGTACAGGAGGATGTTCCTTCCAAGACGCGCAGCCCATCGCGTGCCCTGCTGGACCGACGAGCTGTGCGAAAGCGCAATTTGCGTCCCAGGATCCCTCGCCTTGCATTCACCGACAGCAATTTAGTCAAAGAGGACACATGTGTCTCGGCCTTTATCGAGCCGTTTGCTTTCTTGCAGCACCACAGCGTGCAATCCTACCAAGGCCCGCTCTCCAAGAAGAGCACAACCTCCGAACCACCGAGCCACCGTAGTTCGAAACACCATGTGATATCATTTGCGCAAATGACGGCACGCTCACTGGTGCTACGCTGCCCAGACACCCGGTTCCTCGGCCCCGGCCAGCCCTACTACACCAATGCACCCTGAAGATCATACGTCTCGTGGCTTTAATATCCATCTGCGACATTCGCGTGTCGGGAACACCTGTTCGTGTGAGTGTGCTGTGTCATGTACGGATGGCAATGTATCGTCGTCCACGAGGCTTCGTGAATGTCGACTAAGCATGGCAACACCACACCAGTCACCTTCTGGCAAGTACAGACACTGACAAAGCTTGCGTGTACTCCGTACTTGTAGAGCCACTTTGACTTGTTGTATCACCAACAGGCCCGAAAGGAACTCGAAGACGTGGGTGCTGGGGGAGGCGTTGACAAACATCACAGAATACAATCAAACCTGTGTACCCATTTACTCCATTTCCAAATTTTTATAAACACGCACCTCTCACGCATCGCCTCCCATGACCAACATCTACAGCTTCTGCTTCTCCAAACCCTTCCACCCCCACTGCTGCGCGATCAGCTCGGCGGCCCTCTCCCCAATCGCCAGCACCGTCAGCATGGGGTTGATGGACGGCATCTCGGGGAACACGCCTGCGTCCGCGATCCTCACGCCCTGCAGGCCCCTCACCTTCAACTCGGCGTCCACGACCGCCGTCGCGTCCTTGTTGACGTCGCCCATTTTGGTCGTGCCGGCTGGGTGATACACGGTATGTGCAACGCGCCTGCCGTACTCGGAGAGCTCCTCGTCCGTCTGGACGGCTGGGCCAGGGGCGACTTCGCGCTTGAGCCACGAGGAGAAGGGCGCCTGTTTGGCCACCTCGCGTGCGGCGCGCAGACCGGCGACGATGGTGGCGGCGTCGTAGCCCTCCGGATCGGTGAAGTAGCGGAAGTCGAGCGACGGCTTGACGAGCGGGTCGGCCGACGTGAGGAACACGCGGCCGCGGGACCGTGGCCGGGGGATGTTGGGCGTCATGCAGAAGGCGTCGATGGGGGAGTCGTACCCAAGACTATGCACTGTTAGTAGAGAAAAGGTAAGCAAAAGATATGACGTACCGCGCTGTGTTCAAGCAGAACGGGATTTGGTAGCAGTGCATCATGATATCAACAATGTCACCGTCCGAGCCTGCTGCATTGGGGACCTCGCGCCGGAGGAAGATGCCTGCGTCCGAGTCCATCGTGGTCTGGTTTGGAGGGACGGGCTTGTTGAGCTCCCAGATGATGATGCTTTCGGGATGATCGAGAAGATTCTCGCCTACGCCTGCGATGTCCTTCACGACGGGAATACCAAGATCGGAGAGTTGTGCTTTGGGGCCAATTCCAGACAGAAGAAGCAATCGAGGCGTGTCGACGGCTCCTGCACAGATGATGGTCTCAGCTTTGTGGGTCAAAGTACGCTTTTCGCCGCTTTGGAGCGTCAGGTTAACTCCAGTGACCTTGTCGCCTTGGACATTGACCTTGCTGACCCAGGCATTTGTGAGAACGGTCAGGTTGTTCCTCTTCTCATCGCCTCGAAGGATGGGATGAATGTATGCCACACTGGCGCTGCTTCGGCGTCCATTGTCAGGATTGTAAGACACTGAAAAGAAACCAACACAAGGCTTCAAACCCCCTTTCCTCTTGATCTCATAGTTGAAGTCGTGGACGACTGGAATGTCCAAGGCCTGGGAGCACGAGTCTACCCAGTCGAGGCAAAGCTGATTCCTGTGGCGCTCATGGACGGGTTGAATCGAATTCCTAAGGTTGTCAAGCACTCGAGTGAAGGTCTTGAAACTCCAGCCCGTGCATCCCGCCGCTTCCCACCTCTTGCAGTCATACTCAAACGGCCTAAAGGAGATGAGAGTATTGTGGGATGAGCAGCCTCCCAGAACCTTTGCACGCGAATGCCTGATGTGCGAATTTCCCATTGGCTGCTCGGTAGTCCCATAATCGTAGTCCAGCTCTCCTCCTAGGAGCTGCAACCAGTCTTTTAGTAGGAGCACGCGATCATCCATGAAGTCGCTTGGGCCAGCCTCAATCAAGAGGACGGATTTGCTTGGGAGGTATTCGGAGAGTCGCGAGGCAATGACGCAGCCGGCGGTGCCGCCTCCAACGATGATGAAATCGTAGGCGGCATTCTGCGGGATCGTCGTCGTCGTGGGAGACATGGCGGAGTCGTGTGATCAAAGGAAGCCTACCTTGCGAGCAGGAAGACGCCTATGTCTAAAGAAGCTGCAAGAAGCGGTCAATGAGGCTCAAGTTCTTCCCAAGGAGGCCTGGAAATGCCGGTTCCTGATCTGCACCCAGCTAATGGCTACAAGGGTAGTTCGAGATGAAGCAGGGTTGAAGAGCTCTCGGTGCAATGGACGTGACTATGTGGGTAGCTTGGAGCTTAAGAAGGCCGGCCTGCATCGGTCTCGGCGACTCGTGGCCACGGAAGAAGAGCTCTTCACTGCTTCTCTTAGCACAGATCGGTCTGACGTCGGTACCGCCCGACGGTATCCACGTGTGGGCTCCGTGCGTGATGCGTGGTGGATCCTTTGTGCAAAGAGATGTACTTTGGTCGCTCAACAGGTCCGTTTCCCCGCCGTCCAGCTTGCCCGGTAAAGAGGGAGATGAGACCTTCGCCTTCTCCCGATGCACCTCCAATATAACCATAAAAGTCGACTGGAGACGGCTGCTATCACGCCATCGAGGAGTGCCATGGCGTTGACCCCGCTGAGGCCTGCTGCCACAGCACCGTCTTCCTTGCCGGCTAAGCCAAAAGCAGCTCGCGCATCCAGAGAGAAAGGGCCGGCAGAGTGGGGCCTCAGCTTTTCTTCGCCTCTGTCTTGGGCAGCTGGATCCCGCCAGAGCTGCCTGTGGTGCTGTCGCAAGATTGACGTGTCACGAGGTCGCTATTGTTCGTATCGCGTCCTTGGATTTCCTCTTGCACGACCTCGGGACGTCTGGAGACACGACGAGAAGGAGCAGTGCAGGAGCTACCCCGCCACTGCCCGAGCTTCACAAACGTCAGTGCGTCGAGGCAATCCATTATTCTCCTGTTGCCAGACAGAGTGGTCTTCTATGCTTAATGTCTTCTATCCATCTTTGACAATCTCATAGATGAATTGACCTGCTCATCCGCTAGTACTTCTCTCAGTCGTCGACCTATTTAAAATCGGCGTACAAGGGTAGCCTCCTTCCTCGACCCACACCACTCCCACTCAGCGCCATGGTGCTCCCCTACCCCCCTAGGCATGCCTTCTACAATGGCAAGCTCCAGTCCGCCGCCTCCACATCCTCCTTCCAGTCAATTGACCCCTCGACCGCACAACCTCTTGCCAATATCCACACCACAACACATGCCGCCGTCGATTCGGCCATAGCTTCAGCACAAGCCGCCTTCCAAGCATGGTCAGCGACACCCCCAATCGAACGCGCCCGAATCCTCCACAAAGCCGCCACTATCCTCCGCTCTCGAAACGATGAGCTCGCCAAGGTCGAGACACACGACACTGGCAAGCCTTTCTCAGAGACATCCACAGTAGACATTGTGACGGGTGCAGACGTCCTGGAATATTTTGCGTACCTTGTTGGGGGCGGTGGACTGAATGGCGAGACGATACAGCTTCGACCGAATGCGTGGGTCTACACAACCAAGAACGCGCTCGGCGTATGCGCAGGCATAGGAGCGTGGAACTATCCCATCCAGATTGCGCTGTGGAAGTCTGCACCCTGTCTCGCTGCCGGAAACACCATGGTGTACAAGCCCTCCGAGTTTACGCCACTACATTCGACGCTGCTGGCTGACATCTACACCGAAGCTGGCGTGCCGCCCGGTGTCTTCAACGTCGTGCAAGGTGGGGGCGAAGTCGGCGCATATCTGACCAAACACGCCGGGATAGCAAAAGTATCCTTCACAGGCCAGGTCTCAACGGGCCTGAAAGTGGCAGGGTCAGCTGCAGGAGGCATGAAATACGTGACTATGGAGCTGGGCGGCAAGTCTGCTTGCCTGATCCTGCCAGACGCAGACATTGATCAAGCCGTCGATGGAGCCATGATGGCCAACTTCTTCTCCACAGGTCAGGTCTGCACCAACGGGACGCGAGTATTCGTGCCCGAGGGTATGAAGGCCGAGTTTGAGAAGAGGTTGCTGGACAAGATACAAAATATCAGGCCAGGAGATGTATTCGACATGAAGACGAATTTCGGGCCGCTGGTGTCAAAACAGCATTACGAAAAGGTGCTCTCGTACATCAAGCACGGCATCGAGGTCGACAAGGCGAAGCTACTATACGGAGGTTTGGACAAGCCAAAGTGGTTGCAAGGACATGAGAAGAAAGAGTATCAAGAAGGATACTGGGTGCAGCCCGTCATCTTCACGGACTGCAGGGACGACATGCGCGTCGTTCAGGAGGAGATATTTGGCCCAGTCATGTCCATATTGACGTACTCGTCCGTGGACGAGGTCGTCTCAAGAGCCAACGACACGAACGTTGGTCTGGCTGCGGGTGTCTTCACAAAAGACCTCAACCTCGCGCACCAGGTCATTGCGAGGCTAGAGGCCGGCATCACATGGGTGAACAGCTGGGGCGAGAGTCCGGCCGAGATGTCCGTGGGGGGATGGAAGCTGAGCGGAATCGGTGTTGAGAACGGGAAGAGGGGGCTCGAGGCTTGGGTCAGGAACAAGAGTACGCTCGTGGACATGGCGGGCGAGGTGGCGACCGTGTTTGCGAAGCTGTAGATATCGGGGTTTGGAACCAGAATTCCATGTTAATATTTGCTTGCACTTGAAAACAGTCCGCCTCATTACGGACACCCACGTTCAAGCTAACACGTTCGGTGCATAGCAAAAATGACTGGTGGATGGGACATGATAGAGTGTCCTCGTATAGTAGACCCAAACTGGGAAAGCCTCGACTGATCTATAGGTAGCAATAATATGCAGCTCCCTTTATAAGTGCTGACCGAGGGCATGATCCCTTTGCACTGTCGAATATCTTGTCGAGCGCGCCCCCATCCCATCTAGAACAGACATCCGCCCAAAGCCATCATCAAGAGTCATGACCAGTACCGTAACCTCTATAAACCCGAACATGGATCATCGCAACGGCAACTCCTTCTCCTCGCCCAGATCCCCAGCCTCAACTGGCGTGGCCTCTGGGCTTGCCGCGGGCGTCAACCATGGCGCATCCGGCAGCTCCACGGCCTTGACCTCGCTCTTGCTCTCCGGCTGATTGACGAAGCCCGGCGCAGGGCTGGGCCACGCATATCCACACCAGCCGCCCAGTATCTCGTGCACGCCCTCTGCCAGAATCTGCACCGCCTTCCTACGGTTCCTACTCCACTCCCACGCGCGACACCAGCGGCCGGCCTGGGCAGCCGTCTGCTCCCCGCCCTCGAGCCCATCGAGTATACTGCGCCACACGAGCATCGTCTTCTCGAGCTCGGGGGCGCGCGACACGCCGATGACGGAGACGCCCAGCTTGGTGCCCCCGACGTCGTCGTTGCTCTCCTGCTTCCACGGCACGCCCGAGGCAGGATCGCCGCGCGACCCGCACGCCGCGCCCGCGGACAGCCAGCTCTCGAGCGCCCAGCGGATGGCAATGACCTCGAGCTTCTCGCCGTGGCGGTCGCAGAACTGAGAGGCGGCGCGCACGGCGGCGCGCAGCTCGCGCGAGGCCGGGTGGAAGTCGCCCATGGCGCCCACGGGCACGCCCTGGCGGCGCAGCAGGCCCATGCCGAGGGGGGACGCGTTGGGCACGACGTCGACGCCGGCGCGGCGCAGGCGCTGGATGCCTCGGGGGCCCGCGAGCGTCTGGTTCTGCAAGGTGAAGTTTGCGTAGGACTGCACGGCGTCGAGAGGCTCGCCCGTCTGGCGCAGCACGTGCTCTGCAATGTCGCCCAGCACGTCGAGCGGGTAGCCCGAGATGCCGATGTAGCGGATGGTGCCCGTCTCGTTGCGGATGCGGCGCAGCTCGCTCACGGCCGTGATGACTTGGTCGAGGGTGACAAACTCGACGTCGTGGCAGTAGACGAGGTCCAGGTACGATGTGTGAAGGCGCTCGAGGCTGCGTGCGACGCTGGCCCGCACCCACGACGCGCTGTAGTCGAAGCGGTCCGCCGACACGCGGCCCACCTTGGTCAGGACAAAGTACGAAGCGCGTGGGAATGTCTCGCGCACAAAGGGGGTTGCGAGGGCATCGCCGAGGAGCTGCTCGGACGGGCCATAGTAGGGCGACGTGTCGAAGGCGCGGATGCCGTGTGTCAGGGCCGATGTGACGAGGCCCGTCGTGTCGAGGGCAAAGGGGTCGCTGTTGTACTGGTGGTTGAAGGTGGCGGTGCCGAATATCAGCGGGGGGAGGATGGACGAGAGGGGTGTGCGGCGGCCGTCGGTGAAGGTGTACGGGATGGCCTTTTGCTGCGTCGGAAAGGTCGACGTGGTCGAGGGATGCTCGGTCGGCGTCGACGCCATGGCTGCGCTGATAATTCCAAGGTACGTCTTTGCTGTGAGCAGCTCCGAGCGGACTCTCGTCAGGCCATATTGACTTGGGCCCGACAAATGTTGGTAGTCCAGAGTCTTGTAGTCACCATAGACAATTTCTGGCACTAATCACTCCGCGCCCGCCGGCCCATGGACAGGAACAATCGCACTAGGAAAAAGTAGCCGTCTAAATGACGCCATTTTCATCTAGATTGGCGTTTCCATTCGAGCCCCGCCCTTCATTCGCCCGCTGCCTCGTCGTGGACAAAGAGTGTTCCTTCGTTTGCGGGAGCGCAGTCCCTGCCCCTGCAACACCATCTGGCTTGGCGGCGATGGCCTGCTGCGTATTCGGGTTGCTTCGGGTGGCCATGGCACTTCACCTCAACGAGCGTGTGGCCCAAGGGGGCAGTCGGATTGGCTGGACGGCTATCTGATATCAAGATCCCAGCCCAGCCCACATGTACATCTGCATCGAATCTCACCCCTCCCCTGTACCCGTACCGTACGTAATGTACAATTGATACATCAGAAGATAGGCTCTTCAGCCACTGGAAACGCCTGCACATCGACACTCCCCCCGTTCTGTGCACCCTCTACCTTTCTCAACAACGCCATACAGATATCTCTCACCTGCTGCAGCTCCGTATCCTGACCCTTTTGTGCCAGCGTTGTCAACATGTCCAATATCCTGCCGTAGCTCTGCAAGTCCTCGCGGGTTGGCGCATCGTCGATGAAGGCGTTGTGATACGTGTGACTGAGCACCGTCACCAAGGCCGCAACGACGGGATTCTTCGTCATCCTTGGTCGAGACGTCAGCCCAAGCCCATTCACCATCCGTAGCATACTTACCAACAGACAGCTAGATCCCCCATAGGAGCTGCAACCAGTAAGCTCAAGAGCCTCCGCGCATCCTTGTACGAGGCATGCGTTTTCAATCCGGCTACAGCGCTGATTCCCTCCGGTGCGAACGAGTTCAGCCGAATGTCCAGACCCAGTGCCAAAAACGTGTGGAGTCGGAACAGAGTAGCGAAGTAGGAGCCCTCGGCGATGACAATGTGCACGATATCGGAGCGGTAGAGCAACTGTTCCACTTGCTGAGTGCTCAGTCTGAAGATCTCCTGTGTCCGCCAGGCCTTCAACTTCGCCAGAATGTTATGAGTGTCATCGACGATTTGCTGTCGCGGTCGAGCCCGGCCCTTGACTGAAAGGACTCGCTCGATTGCTTCGGCTTGAATGAGTGATAGCTGTGTCCGTATGCTGAAGAGATTGATCCGCCAATTGCCCTCGGCTGAGATGACGGCACCAGCTGAATCTGAGGAACTCTCTTCCGGAAATTCAGCCGAGATGTCGTCTCGACACGCCGTTGTCGGTCCGCATTGAATCATGCTGATTTCCGAGTCCATGAGGAAGGCAAGCCAGAACACTCGACGTTGCTGCTCAACGTCGTTGTCCGCATGGGCTTCTTGCGCCTGGTCGTCATTGTACGCCAGGGTTTGCGCCATACGCAAGGCCGTAGCGACAAATAAAGCGTGCGGGTGTGAGTGCGAAGTCGTCGAGAGAAGAATGGCGAGACCCAAAAGGCACTGGATCAGTGGTAACGATGGGGGAGTCAAGAGAAGATCCGATATATTCGAAAGCACCTTCCGTGAGTAGTCATCTGCGATGTTGTTATCTTGAGGACTGGCGACCGCACTCATTGCCCGCAGCCGATGAGCTATGCCGAAGACCACGTAGGTATTCGCCCAAGCCAATGCAGAACCATCGGACTGGTGCGAGTAGCATACTCTCAGGTGATTCGCCACCTCGTAAGGCCGAAACAGTGGTATGGCTTGATTGAAGTCAACCAAGTACTCTGTAAGCAACGATGCACCTAGTTCAGGGTGCGGCATATACCCGTCACACCTCGTGCGAGTGACGAATGGTGATTTGCCAGCGAAATCTACTTTCCGCGTCGATACGTATACGGGAGGTGGATCGACCGTCTGTGGAAAGGTGTCTTGGATGCCCGCCAAAGGAACATTGATATGGGCATTGGCCAGGTCAGTGTTAAGGCCATCGAGACCCACCTGGGCAAGATTGGAGTCGGTGCTTGTTGGCACGAAAAGGTCGTTACCGTCAAAGTCAAAGTCAAGGTCAAAGTCATCCAGGCTGGAATTTACGTTTGAAGAATCCATTGCGCTCTGTTCTTCAAAAGGTATTGTTTCGATTCGATCGCGGAGATCACTAACCCATTGCGACAAGGGCTTGGAGGAGTCAGCAGGCGCTATCGGTTGCTCTTCGACATGGGGCTGGGATGCGGTCCGCTCTTCTAGGAGCGCCTCGAGCCTCTGGATGCGGTTTTCATATTCGGCGATTCGGTTTCTAGCACTCGTGAGCACATGGAGACGGGGCGGGCATGTCACATGGACTCACCGCTTCTGCGATTTTGCTCTGGGTCTACGGATGTGGGTCGTGGTACAGTCTTCCTTTACTTGCATGCAGGGAGTACAACCGTCCGCGCCAGGCGCCCATACGCATCTTCTCTTCCTTCGACGACAGGAATCACAGGCCTGTACGAAAGTCAGCCAAGACTCAAGGCTCAGGGCTCAGTAGGGGAAGAGAGTGGTACCTTTACCGTTGCCGCTGATCCTCGTTTCTCGATGCCTGCGCTCGACATGTTCTAGAGAGGGGAGTATGGGGATGGCAATCCACAAGAGCATGGCGGCTTCTGAAGTTCCAGGGCTGACTTCTAATAACGATTACGTCCGCGGCTGCAGCCTGATTAATAATGAAAGGCAACCCACCACACAACCTTTCCTCGACATGAATGGGTTAGCGTGCATTACACCTTAGCAGGAAACTGCTAGCGCGAGCGCGACTAGCCCCCAAACTTCACATATCCAACGGGCGTGCAACAGACGCATTCTATTTCTGCAAAGCTCCCCCATCGTATCGCCTCATCCCCGCGAACACGTTTGCTTAGTACACTGATGGTTCAATTCCTAGGGCTCCTCCGTCTGTGAGTAGCATATTCCCGTTGATGAAGGCGCCTGCTTTTGAAACCAAGAACAAGATAGCACCGGCAATATCCTTGAATAAGCGTCAGTTCTGGAGCTCCATAGAGCATTGGAAATAGCATACCTCCGCCGATCCAGCTCGCATGGCAGGATGTTGCTCCAGCGGGAGACTCCCAGGCTGGGTGATGTCGACGCCGCCCGTCGAGAACTGCAACGCACGTCAATTGTACACCCCAATCCGAAGACGAGTCACATACCTCTGTCATCTCCGTAAGATAGAGACCAGGGGCGATACCATTGACTCGAATGCATCTGTGGGCAAACTGCGTTTGGAGTATCTTCGTCAAATGCGCAAGCGCTGCTTTCTGAGATGCATAGAAATGACTGACTTTTTCGAGGCGACTGAAGGCGGCAATACTCAGACATGAGATGAACTGGCTCTGGATAGAATCTGCCTTTCCACGGCTTTGCGAATGAGTGTTTCCTGCATCGAGCAGATGTAGAAAGGCGGTGAAAGTGAAATATACGCCAAGGACGTTGATGTCAATCATTTGCCTTACTTCTTCGAGTGGCAGCTCCCACATGTTCTTTTGGAGCTCGGAAATCATCTCATTTGGATCGCGGCTTGGAAAGTTTGTCAGCGGTCCAAGAATGCCGCCGTTGGCAATGACAACATTCACAAAGGACGTGTTCTTCTCAACTTGCTCCACTGCATTTTCCATCGATGGTTTGGAGGAGACATCAGCGACAACAGGGACGACCGAGCCATTGACCTGTAAGACGATTAACCAGTGATTGAGTAGATGACGTTGAGTACTTACAGCCTTGTTGGCTACCGCCTTTAGGGATGCTTCTCTGCGTCCGAGAATGAAAACTTTCGACGCCCCATTCTTATCCAATGCCAGAGCCATGGACTCTCCAAGTCCACTACCGCCACCGGTGATCACAAACACCATGCCGTTGACATTGAAGAGGTTCGAGATACTCAAGTCGGCCATGTTGCAATCAATTCGTTCCAAGTTTGACACAGAATTGATATTCAATCAGGTTGTGGTATTGTCGTTTCGAGACTGTGCCTTGTCGTTCTCATGACCACGCAAGTAGCCTTGGAAAGGCCTCTTATACCCATCCTTTTCTTTCAAACACCTTCATGCTTACTCCGAGTCTCCACTCTCACTCGAAATGAACCTCCACGGAGAGTGTGGTTTGAAATCGTTGCCATGAATCTTCAATCCGGAATTCCGGGACCTCGCTGGGTTTCCGCTTCTGGAAAGCCACGATGTAGGTTTGGAGCAAGGCATGAAGTGGCACGACAGGGTACTTCCTCAAACAGAGGTTCACGGGCCGGGCGAAATAGAAAATAGCGTATTCAAGTATGCGCAGATCGTAGCCAGCCAAGAGCAGCGGAGTGACGGAGGATAACCCACTCTTTGCGTCCGTGCATGCACCAGCTCTGATTCGTTGGGCTGATGTAATGCGGAGTCGAGTATCTTCCGCCTCGCTTGCGGGACCAGTCGATCTCCCCTCGTTTCATCGAGTGGCGAATTTCCGCCTCCAAGTCGTGAATAAGCGTTTTGTGGACCTGTTCACTCCGTATGGTCGAAACAGGTGTTCATAGCACCACACACTCCCCTCTACACGCTTTAATATAGGCGTTGTGTGCTAATCGTGCTGAATGTGCGGAGATGAACACGGAGACTTTAGAAACCAAGCAACCGTCCGCGGCAAACCCTCGCCGTATCTAGGAGAAGTATTTAGGGTGGCATAGACAGAAATGGAGATCAATATCGACCAGCACCATCTTCTTCCTTCATTCTAGCAGTCTCAAGCATTTCCCATCGACAATCCTCATCTTCCATATCCAAGCCATACCATCAACCCCACTTTCAACATGTCTTGGAACCTCAATGACAAGACTTTGCAATACACTATTCCCTTCCAGCTCACGAAGAACATCGTTCGTGAAGTTCCAGCCATCTTGTCCCCTGAGGATCCCAGCAATTCTGTGGCAGGTAAAATCATAGTCGTCACTGGCGGTGCTACAGGAATTGGCGCGGCCTCTGCGAAAGTATGGATTCGTGCCGGCGCAGAGGGAGTGGTCATTGCTGGCCGCAGAAAGGAGGTTCTCGACAAGGCTGCAGCAGAGATGGAAGAGCTGGCGAAGAGCGTCACTAGGATCCTTGCCGTCCCCACTGATATCACCAAGGTCAATGATACAGACAATCTATTTGACCAGGTTAAGAAGACCTTTGGGCGACCCGCCGATGTGGTGTTGTCAAATGCAGGCTATGTCTCTGCTATGCTCAAGCCACACGAGGAGTCGTCCGAGAAGTGGTGGACGAACTTCGTGAGTGTGTCCCGAGCGTCTCAAATCAAAAACATACTGACCTCCTTTCAGGAGGCCAATGTCCTGGGAACGCACAATATTGCTGCGAGCTTCATTCGAAGCCAGCCAAATCCCAAAAAACCTGTCGGAACCATCATCTCCACAAACTCAGGACTTGCAGCGGTAATGGAACCGGGCCTTTCGGGATACTCCATTGCAAAATTGGCAGCTCAGCGTTACATCGAGTACCTGACCATTGGTGCGTTTTCAACCCCTTGACAAAGGTCTGAACTGCCCTAACGTCTTAGATAGAATATCCCACCCTTCGTGCATTCACTCTCTTCCCCGGGATTGTCGTCACCGATCTGGTAAGTGAACTATAGCTGCCCCAGTCCGTGATCGACTTGCTCACAATTCGATCAGATGGACCCTAATTTCGAGTACTATGCCAAGGACAAACCAGAGCAAACCGGGGCATTGGCTCTGTACCTGGCTTCTCCAAGGGCCGATTATCTGAATGGATCGTTGATCAGTATCAATTGGGACATCAAGGAAGTGGAAGAGCACAAGAAGGAAATTGAGGATGGCCTTCTCAAGATCAAATATATTCCAATGCTCCCAGCTAGCGGCGGGAACGGCTTCTGGTGAGAGTGAGAAGTGTCAATCCAGAAAGAGAAGTTTGGGCATGAAGGTCTTTGCATATGTTTTGCAGATCGACAAATCTAGCATAGCGAAGAGAAGTTACGAGTTATGGAACGGCTGCAGCATCAAAAACCGAATTTCGACCTAAGCTCGCTTAGGAGATTATTTCCGCACCAACAGTCACGTCCTGTTTGTCATCATATTGCCTTTTTCAATATGCAAAAGCGAGAAACAAGATCAAGCGTCCAATGTGGAGTACGGCTAGAAGTAGCCAGGTTTGATGCCGAAATTGGTGCAACTTGCCAGTGCAGTACTATATCCCATGCTGCAGACCGACCATAACCGCTCAACATCTAGTGATCATACTTGTATAAGAGTTTTGAGGTAATCTCAAGCACTCAACTCCGCCTTGGCATTCCGTCTCTAGCTTCGGATCGAACTTGAGCGGGGTAAAAACGGCCGATGTCGCTCTATCTCCACACTTTTCCATCCTTTGCCGACGTGACGCGTTAATGGTGTATACAATAGGGCGTTCCAGTCATCGATTTTGGCTCAACCCACATAAAACCATGGGTCACCGCGGGGATCGTGATGTGGAGACCCGCTGAGAATAGCTTTTTGGCAGTGCTCAATCATTCGAAACCCGTACACAGTCTCCAAACTTCAAAATGGATGCCATGGCAAACCCAGTCGTACAGTTGCAGGATATATCGCCGAGCAGCCGAGCGATCGAGGGGTCAGACGAAATGCATGGTGGTCTGACGAGGACTCTTTCGATGTTGACGACAAGATTAAAGACCACAAATGACAAGAGGGCTGGATCTGCGCCGAATGAGAGGGATATACCCCCGCGCGAACAACTAGGGAATGGGAGCGCAAGACAAGACGGCGCACATCTTGATGAGGAGGCTGCAGCTTACATTGACCCGGAAGACTCCTTTCCAGAGGGGGGATTGCGAGCGTGGTTAGTGGTTACCTCCGCCTTCTTTGTGCTTTACCCGTCTTTTGGATTGATGGTATCCATTGGAACGCTTCAAGATTTCTGGCACCAGCATCAACTCGCCGAATATACTGCTCGCGACGTGGGATGGATCCCCAGCGTCTTCGTTTATCTTTCTTTGGGATTAGGGATATGGGTTGGTCCGCTTTTCGATCGATACGGACCGCGGTGGATAGCGTTGCTGGGAAGCATTGGATACCTCATCATGACGTTCCTGCTTGCAGAGTGTAAAGACTTTTGGCAGTTTATGCTTTGCTGTGGAGTGTTGGGGGGGGTGACTGGAGCAATGTTGACGACAACATCCCTGGCGGTTGTCGCCCATTGGTTCAAAGTAAGAAGGGGATTGGCGCAGGGTATAGCCATGGCTGGAAGCTCGTGTGGTGGACTGACTATACCGTTGATCCTGAGGTCCACACTTCCAAAATATGGGTATGCTTGGTCGATTCGAATTCTCGGTTTCATCTTCCTGGGGTGCTTTACCGTTGGCAATGTCCTCATGAAAGCGCGAATACCTCCTACTGCGGAGATAAAGAAGAAGGCAATAATCTCGCTGTCAATATTTGGCGACCTCCGCTTCGGTCTATTCACGACTAGCGTATTTGGGTTTGAGGTTGTGCTATTCGGTACTCTTGGGATCCTTCCCACCTACGCAACGTTGAGCACGAATTTCCCCCCGAATACCGGTTTCTATCTTATCGCGATCCTGAACGGCGTATCATGTCTTGGACGGATCATCCCGGGCTATGTTGCGGACAAGATTGGCCGATTCAACTCCCTGCTCATAATGATCGTCTTTACCCTGTTATGGATGCTGGTCCTCTGGCTCCCACTGGGGCATACTTCATTGTCAGCCTTGTACTGCTTCGCTGCTCTTTTTGGCTTTGGGACTGGAAGTTGGATGGCTCTTACGCCTGCCTGCATCGGACAGCTGTGCAGAGCCGAAGAGTTCGGCAGGTACTACGGGTCCGTGTATTTCATCGCGAGCTTGGCTACACTCGTGTGCATTCCAATCAGTGGAGAGCTTGTTGAAGTGGTCGGGCCGCAGCCATTGGTTGCATTTTTCTGTGTTGTCCTCGGGCTCAGTCTGACAAGCTTTGTATTCAGTCGTTGGGCCTGCCTTGGACGGCGCTGGGTTGTCAAAGCCAAGGTGTGAAGTTCTGGAGGCTTGATGGATGCAGAGGTATCATCCAGGCACTATAGCAAGATGGTCCAGAGTAACAAGAGACTCCAGACTTACAAGCGCAGGTGCGAACTTTGCGGAATAAGTAGCGTGCCGTGCCAAGCCCTCGCTTGAGGAAATCACCACGCAGCCTCTTTCTTTCCTTCCTTCCTTCCTTCCTTCCTTCCCTTCCCTTCCCTTCCTTCATCAACACAATAGAATCAAAGCTTTTTCATCCTGTTATCGAGTCGTATTCGAAGGAACGGAGCAAGTAGGAGAAGCCGCGTCATCACGTCGTTCAGGCACATCACAGGCGTCAGGTAAGCAGCATCCAAGCGCACACCCCGCACAACTGCAATGATGATTTCTTTCAAATTCAAGTTTCAAGACGGATCGGAGAGACTGAGTGCTTTTGGTCTCCTTGAATGATAATTTACTATCTGAAAATACCTTCGCTGTTACATAATATGCCTTCGGCACATCAAGGCTTGGCTTTGCTAATTATGTCTCATAGGTAGGACGTCTTAATGTAATGTCACGTTTCGTTGACTACCTAGGTATCTGTCTCCTAGTGCCTTTTCCACTGGCCCGTAGGAATGCAAGGATTTGATAGTTACTGTACAGTCAGGAAATGTGATGTGTCTGACGACTCGAGCTGTGAAAGATTCATGTAAAGCACGAGGTTCCCAGAGCGCCGAAATCGCCATAGAGATTGCCACCTCTCCCCCACGTATTTTGCGCGCCCAGATCCCGATCGAGATTACCCATCTTTTCTGCGTTTGACAGCAATTGCATACCCTCTTGAAGAAAATTGCCCCACAAAATGATCGAGAATCTCATTGGTCCATCCGGTGGACTCACTCCTCGTAATTTGGTGCATTCCTGGACCGACCGCTCCGCCTCGGCTTACCATCCGCGGTAGCAGCTGCTTTCGTTTGCTGCTTCTTCTTAGCTGGCTCTTTCTTATCCTTCTTCGCCGGCCGTCCGACTTTGCCCTTCGCGGTCTTTTGTTTCTTGGATGCAGGCTCCTCTTCCTCGTCCTCTTCCCCGTCCTCGTCCTCCTCAGCTGCAACGCCATTGGTCTCAACAGCTGGCGACTCCTCTGCCTTGCGCTTCTGACCAGTTTTGGGCTCACTGATCTCCTTCTCTGTTGCCTTTGGGGTCTCTGGCTGCTTCTCAGCGACCTTGGGCTCTTCTTCGTCAGCGTCCTTGGCCTCTTCTTTGGCTTCATCGGCCTTGGGCTCCTCGACCATCCCCTCCGCATCGTTCTGCTTCTCCGTGTTGTTCTCCTGCTCCCCTGCATTCTTTTCTGGCTCAGCGGGCTTCTCTTCAGTAGGTGGAGCATCCTTCATCTCAGCATCCTGCTTCTCTGCCACTGGTTCTGGCTGTTTCTCTTCTTCCTCCTTGTCTGACTTAGTTTGTTTGCCCTCCTCCTTCTTCGACTCTCCGTTGGCCTGCGAGCCATTGGTCGTGGCCTTCTCTTCGATGTCAACCTCGTGTGCACGCTTGACGACCTGGATTTAGGAATCAGCATAGCTCTTTGGATGTGGCAAATCTTTATGTGCGCTGGCTGCTCAACAGTAGGTCGCACTGTACTGCCAGAATAGCAGTTTACGGTGCTCGCCTAACCGCGAACATTGACAAAACAGAGCTTTGGGGATTTGCGTACATCATTGCCGGTCCGCTCGATATGGACGGCCGGATCACCAGGCTCGGCATTCTTCTTGATGGTATTGCCTTTGTTGGACTCGATTGCGAGCTCGCCTTGCTCCTTGACCTCGGCGACTTCACCGGCAGGGCGCGATCCAGACCATTTCCAGGAGACTGTCAGAGACGAAGTCGTCAGCGCATATACTCAAGGCATACAAAGTCGCAGGCTGAAAGGATCCAGAGCGCAATTGATGAATGCAGAATGCAACCGAGGTTATTCGCGTGTACGACACTCCACACAAGCCAGCACATGCTAGTGCTCAGACATTAGGAAGAGTGCGCCTCGACGTGAATGTCGGAAGCCTCGGTTTGAATCATATGGTGTGATTGCGTCGATTGCCATGTCCGCTCGAAGGCAACGAGGGAACTGTCAGCCAGGGCGCGTCAGCAGGAAACGGCGCTGAGCGCTCGTCTTCCACTGAATCGTGCCCTGACTGCGATCGTGGATAGATGGGAACAGCTCTCACCTTGATCCCCTTTCTGAATTTCGGTATCGGCCATTTCGTACGTGTCCGTTCGGAAGCTTGGGGCAAGACAATGACGTGATTCGCGTCGAGGCGGATTTAAGCGTCGCAAAATCTCGGAGATTGGCTCAATTGAGGCGCGTGAAGCTGGCGACAATGCGCGGGATGATAGATCGAATGCGCGTATGGTGGTGCGACGAGCGTTTGCGAGGACGAAGGGTGAGGTGAGGAAGCAAGAGCGAGATGGAGCTGGATGTGGATCGAGAGAGCCGCGAGCGATGCCGATCCGGGGCACTGATTGGCTCGAGTTGGATATTATGGGGAATGGTGGCTGGTTCGTAATTCAGCCCAGAGCGTCATCGGGGCCCGTGCATCTCGGTAAAGCGGCTGGCTGGGACGCCGAGTTGAAGGCTGGGGGTGAGAGGGGCATTACCTACAGTATCAATGGTAAAGGTGAAGGGAAGCTGAGTTGAATGTCGGCGTGTAATCCGTAGAGAGAGACTGTTTGCTCACTGAGGATGGGAAGGTGCGCTCGGTTGAAGGCGCAAGCACGACCAGGCACGCAAACCTGCATCTCACCCTACACCAAGAGAGTATTAATCCGTCACTGGATCGTACCACAGAGCAAGCGTGTGCGAAAAGCTAACGCTCTTGATTCACCGAATATGCCGCGGATGAAAACGATGCCCTTGACACGTTGCATCAAACTGGTCTTGTTTCTGACCTGAAAGCCACAACTAATCGACATGAAAAGCCGTAGGTAAAAGAGCCAACCAATGGGACCGTCATGACCAGGTCCTACCCAAAAACGTCAAGTATCTAGCACCATCTCTTTGGCTATGCTCGTGATCAAATGCCTTCACCATCCCCATCAAATGTGAGGCTGCTGCAAGAACCACCAAGACGTGAAAAATCTGATGAGACGAGCCCCAGATGTCGAAATGGCCCGGCTTGAACCGTTCGGGAACTCGAGCTGCATATAGTCCTGCACCCAAGATGTAGAGTGCTCCTTGCAGAATGACCCAGTCGAGGCCAATGGTTTTGCGCAGCTGCACGAGTCCATACAGCTGGAGCCCGTGCAAAACAGGAAAGACTGCGGAAAGACCCATGAGAACGAACATCAGAGCCCGAAAAGGCCGCAGAGCAGGGGTTCTGGTCTTTGGGTGTACGCACACGATTGAGGTGCCCGCGGCGAGGGTTGTTATCTGGTAACGTTAGAGTCTGTCACAAGCCTAGGCCGAGTCGTAGTGTCAAATACCATTGTCCAGTATCTTTTGATGAGGTGTGGATCGCTCTGGAATCCATAATACAAAACTGGAATGAAGCTTCCCCAGATGAGAAAGACAATTCCTAGATAATCCAGCTTGTTTCCGAAACTGCTCACTGCCTGCGAATGGTTCGAGATGGTGTGATAGGTAGCGCTCATGCCAAGGCAGGCTGTTGCACCCAGGAAGAAACAGCTGAAGACCAGGATATCTTCTCTGGTTGCTGTCTCATAACGGGGCATCAGGACAATGTATAGTAGCACTCCTGATACCGTTGCGAGGCCAGCCCCGATGAGATGAGAATATATGTTGACCGTCTCGTTATGAATATAACCCAAGCTCTTTGCAGATTTGGTATAGGAGTTCGATTGTGGGCGATAACCAGTTTGTATGTACTGATTGTCCCGTTGCCATATAGGAAGGTCGTTCCAGTGGACGGTGAGCTTCTTCTCCAATTTTTTCTCCACCTTGACAACCGTGGATGCTGCACTTTTTGGAATGTCCATCCCGAAATAACACGATAAATAGAAGTTGCTGGTCAATGATAGATGCAAGGAATGAAACGCAAATTTGAATGATCCCGACCAACTATGCCAACATATTTATGGGTGGGACTCGAGGTATTGTGCTGCAAACTCGGCCGGAAACCGTTGAAGCAGTTGAGGTACTAGTCCGCTTTTGGTGCCAGTTGCGAAATCTTGTGAAGACCGAGGCAGCAGGAGACAAATGGAATTCCACAGTAGAAGATGTACAGGGCTGCTGCTGGATACGGCAACGAGGGGGTAGTCAAATGAGATGGTACCCAAATGCCCCTCGGGTTCACGCTCTCCCCACCTTCCCTCGTCGGTCCACAACGCAGCAGGCATGATCACCCTGAAGTTTCCGAATCACCCTCATCGAACCTTACTGTTCTGTCAGGCCGTCTATCCGACTCGGATTCCTGGAGGGTAGCGCACTCGAATGATGCCCATCGACCACATGCGACCCAGCAGCCGGCGCGGCGCGTCTGGCGCGTGGAACCGCCTCAAGCCAGTCCGCGACGATGCTTTGGACAGCTACGGACTGCCCTCAAAAGGCGAGACGAGGTCTGCAGTTGCCATGAACGCTCATAGCCGCCAACTCACTCTGTCGGCGCAGGTTGAACGACCCCAAAACTCAAGAAGCGTACTACAACCGCATCGTCGAGCGCTACATGAAGTTCTGCGCATCCTCGCAAAGCGGTGACGATTTGGACAAGCAATTCGCATCTCTCAACATCAATCCGACCTCTACGAGTCTATCGCCTCCCGTCATACCTATTCCAGCGGCCCGTTCGATCATTGCTTCGACCGGCGAGCTTTCTACCATCCTCTCCGCCCTCCGTAAGCTGCGGGAGGCTATAGTTGCCACGGCACGACGAGACCACTTCGCTCAGCGAGCCTACATATTCAATATACATGCTGCTATATTGTGCAAGGACTGGGAGTCGTACTTTCCAGCCTTGAAAGCGCTGATGCACCAAATCCATCCGCACACGCCGCTTTCGCCAACTGAGCTCCATGAATACGTTGGCTACATGATTCTTGACCAGGCATGCAGGCAAGGAGATCTCAGTGCGGCGCACGACACGCGAATGTGTTACAAATATGTCGATCGCAGGGTTGAGCTGGTGCTCAGGGCGCTAACGGCTGACAATTGGGTCGTCTTCTGGAAGATGAAGAAGGCTGTTGATGGATATCAGAGGAGGATCATGGAATATGCAGAGCAAGGCATGAGGGTCCACGCACTCAAGTGTCTGGGGAGGGGATATATGAGCGCGGACAGGCGTTTCGTGGAAAGAAGCGCGGATAGGGAATGGGCAGATCTTGTCAAGGATGGAGTGGGCTGGCAGTTGAATGAGATGGACAAAGTCATCATCAAGAGTCCCAAGGCCAAATAAGGAGCAAAACGCAAGACGTCTCGGCATAGAGCCTGCGAGGAAAGCAGCCGACGATGGGGAGACGTCATGTTTGTACAAATAGTATACGATGAGTTTCGAGTCCTAGGGGGTTGTTGGTGCAAGCTAATGGATATGTGCAGGTCTATCCCTCAAAGTCAAGGGCCATGAAAGCCAAGCCAAACCAGCACGCACTGGGCATCGAGAATCGGGTATCATTGAGGTTTTTGTTTGTATCGCCACCAGAGTATTAGTCGTCGTCTCCCGATTCTTTATCTTGGTCGTGCTCTTCGTCCTCGTCCTCGTCCTCTTCTGCTTCTTCGTCGTGCCAGACATCATCATCCATGTCGTACTCATCGTAGTCTTCCATCTCATCGTCTTCGCTGACCTCCTCTCCCTTCTCCTTTCTGTCCGCTTTCTCCTTCCGTTTCCTCTCGACATTCTCCTTCTGTATTCGCCTTCGCTCACTCTTCTCCTTCCTCCGCTGCTCCCAGGTCTCGTCGAGCTCTTTGACTTCTGCCTTGCTCTTGGTAACGAACTCGTGCCACAAAACTTTCCCGCCGCAAATGTCCTCCTCTACTTTTGTGAGGCGTAGCTTTATCCGCGGACCTAGCTCGATAAGTTTGACAGCTCGCTTCTCGACTTTCGGTCCCCTTCCTCGCGACATAGTCTTTCGGCCATTTTCAGCGGCTGCAGCTCGTTCCCGTTCCTTCTTTGACAGGACTCTCCGTGTGACGGGAGCGGCCACTTCGACCTCGGCATCCGTCTCCAGCTCGGTCTCACTCGCAGAGGTGTAGCCCGCTGCGGAGGGGTCCAGCATGTAGTCTGCCATATCTTCAAGGCCACCAAGATTTGGCAGTGCGCTCCTTTTCTTCTCCTTACTCCCTAGTATCTTTTCTGCCGCATGAAGTCTCCGGAGTGCTTTTGGGATGCCGGTGACTTTTGTTGTGATTGCATAATGTCGCAGGCTAATCATACATGTCCCATTGTCTCCCTCCCTCGGTGGCTCGCGGTTCAGCAGTAGTACTCGTTTGATTGATTGCAGCGGGGTTGTATGTGGCTGAATCGGAGGAAAAAGTCCTTGGAACATGTCCGCCACCAGCTTTTCAAGATGCCTCGGGGGTGCTAAGTCACCCAGTTTCTCCCTCTCAGCATCTGGGGTCAAGAACGAGTTCATGACAAGAAGCGGTGCCATGAGAAAATCATTCGATCCAGCCCGAGGATGCTTCATAGATCTTGTCACGTCCTTACACAGAGAATACTTTTCGACGCGGAAATGGAGCGTGGGACCTTGAGGCGTGCGAGCTAGTCGCATGTTTGTATTACCGGTATCTGAGCGTGAGAAGAGGAGGAGGTGGGTGACGCCGAGCGGTCCGCACATGGTGGTATACTAAGAAAATGTCAATCGCCTTTGCTCCATAAGCGTAGGCACATGAAGCCTAAAACTTACATCGCGCAACTTGTTCGCTCGACGTTCCTGTGATGTAGAGTCAGTAGTGAACTGCGCGAGGCCTCTGTTGGGGAGGCGTCGTACCTTTAGTCGAACCGCAGTATCTGGCTGCATCATCTGCCGGACGTCCTTGACCAATTGACTGACACTAGATCCAATGTCTCCAGCACCCATTCGAATGACCATACTCTTGGGATTGATCTGATTGGGATTTTTGGCCACTGCCTTGTCCGCAGCGGACTGCTTTCTCCGCTGGCTCCCTCGTCGACCCATGGCTGCGTCTACCCGCGAAGATTGGAGATTTGAAGATTGCCAGAGCTTCAGAAGAGAAGGGGTCGGGTCGATGGCTTCTCGTTGAATCAAAGTATCCGGCGTAGAAGCGGCATTGTGCCGTGGATTCAATTTCGATATCTTTTTCTGTATGGTCCGTGCGCTATTGCCTTATCGATAAAGATCCTCAGCGACCCCAGCGGCCGAACCGCGAATTTGTTACCCTCTGCATCTCTCGAATCCCGCAAGTTGACGCCCACAGACTGCAACGCCATGGCGGGGCTCAAGAAGAGAAAACTGAATATATCTGTATCAGGCCTCGATGCCGCGAGGCTCAGGTATGCGAACGCATCTGCAAAGCCTACGAAAACATCCAAATCCGTGCCGACGCCGAAACCACCTCCTCAGAGCCAGACTCCCCAAATCGACAGCAGCGAAGAGGACGAAAATGAAGATGGAGATGAAGAGGTAGAAGATAGTTCCGTCGAAGAACCCGCACAGAACCCATCACAGACACCAGAGGCCTCGAGGAAGACATTCGCAGACCTCGGGGTGATTGAACAAATCTGCGAAACATGTGCCCAGATGAACTTCACCTATCCCACACCTATACAAGAAGCAACAATTCCGTTGGGACTAGCAGGTCGGGATGTGGTGGGCCTAGCAGAAACCGGGAGCGGGAAAACAGCAGCATTTGCGATTCCCATCTTGCAAGCCCTCATGGACTCAAAATCGAACCCCAAGTTTTTTGGTTTGGTCCTTGCACCGACCCGAGAGCTGGCTTATCAGATTTCTGAACAGTTTTCCGGCTTAGGAGCCGTGATGGGTGTGAGGTGCGCCGTGTTGGTGGGAGGGTAAGCCTGCCCGTCTCCACCTGAGTTGCTTGTCGGAGCGAAGCTAACAACTCAACTAGCATGGACATGGTCGCCCAAGCTATTGCGCTTTCAAAATTCCCCCATATATTGATTGCCACCCCTGGTCGACTGTTGGATCATCTGGAGAACACCAAGGGATTCAGTCTGAAATCGCTCCGGTACCTCGTAATGGATGAAGCAGATCGTTTGCTTGACTTGGATTTTGGCCCTATCCTGGTAAATTCTCTTTTCACAACCCCCGCCAATCATTTCACTATGAATATTCGTACCCAATCCGAAGATACTCATGGAGATGTAGGACAAAATTCTAAAGGTGTTGCCGCGGGAACATCGACGAACATATCTCTTTTCCGCCACTATGAGCTCGAAGGTAGAGCAACTACAACGTGCATCGCTGTCCAGCCCCGTCAAGGTCAATATCTCGAGCTCAGATCATCAAACTGTGTCCTCTCTCCTCCAGAGATACTTGTTCATTCCTTACAAGTAAGTCTCAACATATCTCGGCCCGAGCGCAATCATTTCTCTCTGTTCCAGGCTGACTCCAACCGTCTCTAGGTACAAGGATCACTATCTCATACATCTCCTCAACGATAACATTGGACACCCAACTATAATCTTCACTCGAACTGTTAATGTGAGCAAATACTTGATAAACAGGGGGGAAACCCTGCGTGCATCGTAGGCTACTATGATTGGCAGGGCCCTTCAGAAATACTGTGCTGACTACTGGTTTAGGAAACACAAAGAATTGCCATTCTTCTTCGGACATTGGGATTTGGAGCAATACCGCTTCACGGACAACTCTCCCAGTCGGCGCGTCTGGGTGCCTTGAATAAGTTCAAAACTAAATCCCGAGACATCCTAGTGGCTACCGACGTTGCGGCTCGCGGTCTCGATATCCCGTCTGTAGATCTCGTTATCAACCTAGATTTGCCCGGAGACAGCAAAACGTATGTGCACCGTGTCGGTCGTACGGCACGAGCCGGCAAGTCTGGCAAGGCAGTCAGCATTGTGACTCAATACGATCTTGAACTCTTCAACAGGATCGAGCATGCGCTGGGAATGCAGATTGAAGAGGAGCCGATCGAAAAAGATGAAGTCATGGTGTTGGTGGATCGAATTGGCGAGGCACAGAGAGTGGCCGTTCAGGAAATGAAGCTGATACACGAAGGCAGAGGCAAGAAGGGCTTCAAGGGCCGCAAGGGAAAAAGAAGCCGAGATGAGATGGATAAAGAAGAGGGTTGAGCCTGCGCTAGCGTTGGTACAACTGCACTTTTGTCCAGTTGACTTCTTTGAGGTTGTTGCTCAGAGCTCTCATGAGCAGTACAGATGAATAGAACATACTGTTCAATTATTCCAGTACAATGCCGCAATCAAACCTACATCAACACCAAGATATCCATCCTTTCGTTCGAGACCAACTAGTAGGTGTACCTGAAACCTTCCATTTCTTCTATAATAACCTCACCTCGATCGGCTTTCTTGTTCCGCCTCCAGTAGTGCAAAGTCATGCAGCATGTTGCAGTGATAAGATAGAATTGACAACCCTGAAGAATCTGTCAGTATCTCTTTGTATGCGATCCAAGGGAAAGGATACACGAACGCTCACTGCCCACAACCCAGTCCTGTAGAGGGGGGCTTCTCGTTCCATGAATGTAGTGGAACCATAGATGCCTCCGATTGCGCCAAAGGCAATCTGTAACCCCGAGGCGACCCTAGAACTATGTCAGCCTTTGCATATGTCACAGATCATAACAACACCCACATCCTCGAACTCTGCCCACGGATGTTGTTGGCCTGCCATGCAAGCACACAGGGAATGTTGGCATTCGCGCCTGCTAATCCCACAAATATGCCAAAGTACCTTGCACCATTTTTTGCCGAATACGCTACGATCATCAAGCCAGTAATACCGAGAACAGCCTGCATGATGATGAACGGGGCACGCATCTTGCTCTTGTCGGCTGCCCATGAGACGAAAAGGACCCATGGCACAGCAGCAACGGCCGGCGGAGCGGACATGAGAAAGACCATGCCAGTAGTGTAACCAAATCCTTGCAGGATTATAGGGATGAAAAATGCGAGCGCATACACAATGGTCGTTACGGCGAAGAAGTGCATTGCGCTTGGTCCGTATTAGCGTGGTATCCAAATGTGGATAGGCTGGAGAAGCGTGACCTACAAGACCCAAAGTTCCCATTTTGCGCAAAGCCGAATGAATTTCTTCAAATTCATCTCATCGTACTCGGCATCTGCCCGATCGCGGTCGAGCTTGTCTCGGATGGCCTTTACCTCATGTGGTTTGAGGAAAGGCCTGCGCGACTGATATACCTTGTCCGGGAAGTCAACGATGAGGATACGACCGAGACTAGCGAGAACGACGGTCATCAAGCCGTTGATAATGAATATCCTGGGCAGTGTGTTAGTTTGAATTTCTGAGGAAGTATATTCGTGCTTTTGTAACGTTGGAGTGATGATGAAATCTTGGATCGATGAGCTATACTTACCACCTCCAGCCTAGATAGCCGGCTTTGCCATTCAGCTGCATAATACCGTATGCCAGGATACTCCCAAAGCCGTTGGCAAGAATGTTGATACCGTAAAAGGTCGCCAGTCTTTTCTGCACCTCGTACCTAGTGTACCAGCAGGAGATCAGATACACACATCCCGGAAAGAACCCGGCCTCTAGCAATCCTAGAAGTAGTCTACAGACGACGATATCGGTCCACTTCTTGGCGAAGCCGGCTCCAAGGGTGACAAGACCCCACGACAAGCACAGAAAGGACAGCCAGTTTGCAGCCCCAGCTTTTCGGAGAACCATATTGCTGGGGATCTCAAATATGAAATATGTGATGAAGAACACTAGGAGGGCGATGGAGTAGCGGTCTCCGATATTGAAGGCTAGTTCTTCGTTCATACCGGCGATGCGAGCAGCGGAGATCTGAGGCTGATTAGCTATCTGCAAAGGGAAGTCGACATGGTCTTACATTGATACGATCAATCGCACTGATTGCGTAGCATGCTGCCATTTTATTAGAAAAGCGCCCGTGGTCAAGGAGCGATCCCAATAACTAGTTGACATACCCCCTAGTATGGGAACAAGTCGATAATCTGCTTTCCGCCTGAACAAATGTCAGCGACCTGTCAGTTAAAGGAGCAACGATACATACGTTGCCCTCCTCTCAATCTTGAGTTGACTCTCATCAACCGTCTCCTCCGTCTCTTTCCTCACATTTCCCACGTCCAATGTCGCGACCTTTTCGATCTCAACCGCACCGACCTTCTCTTCCTCGACAACTGCATCATGAAGCTGAACCATTCTTACAGAAATTGAAGACAAGAAGAAATGAAGTTCCGGCAACTTGGTATTCGGTGTCCAGGATCCAGTATCCACCAACACCCCCATCCGACACTCCTTTATATGTGCCACGCCCCAGCTATCCCTTCTCTACCCCACCACATCTTGTTTGCATACAAACCAGTCGTCCCCTTCACCCCCAAGCAGTCAAAGCCGCCTGGTCCCAAGCCCTTGGCGCTCCGCTAGCACGCGCAGCATCATTGGCCATGGGTACCAGCACCGCTCCACCCCCGCATTCTGCCAACCTGCGCTTTGTGGGGAAGCACGCGTTTTCAGCTCTAGAACGCAGGGTGAGCGTGCGGAGTGATGGCATGAGAGCCCGCGAATCTCACAAGATGACAGCGAGTACCGAGGGTAGGGAAGGAGGTTGTTGAGTACTGGGGTGTGAGAGGTCGGATAGTGTGTGTGGCTGAATCACGGCCAATCTCTTTTGATTTGGCTTATGGGTGAAGGGATTGGTGGACGGAGTGATTGGTGTGGCGCTGGGAGTACTGGGCATCAAACTTTGGTGCTTTACGGGACTGAGACAAATTGGTCTTTGGATGCGTGAGTGAAAAGAAAGGATAAGGCTAGACTCGCCCTGGGAATGGACTGGTACACGGCCGCCGATACTTGAAGCAAAAAAACGAGTCAGAGTGAGTATCGAGCTATTTCTAGAAAGGGAATATCGTCCGTCGAGGTGAGCCGAGAGGTGCCGCCCAGTCTTCTCGTCCTCCAAACTACCAGGCCGGAGCTACCGGCTTGGGCTGGTAGACTTCATCAAGCGCCTTGATGTCCTCCTCGCTTAGCTCCAATTGAGACCCTTCGACCGCTTCGTCGATGCGCTTGATAGACTGCAACCCCAGGATCGGATTGACGCCTTTGCTGATACTCCAGGCAATCGCAACTTTAGCCATTGTGCTATTAAGCTTCTTTGCCACTTCTTCTAAGCGGTTGACGACGATGTAATCGCCAGGACGGACAGTAAGTTCTTTGAATTGGTCGGACTGTTCGCGGACACTCTTGTCATCGTTATTCCAGGGTCGAGCAAGATAACCCCCAGCAAGTGGAGACCAGGGGATAAGACCGATTCCGGCGTCTTTGCAGTACGGAAACATTTCACGCTCTTCCTCGCGATAGAGTAGGTTGTGATAATTTTGCATAGATATGAACTTGTGCCAGCCGTGCTTTTCGGCCACATTGTTCAACTTTTGGAACTCCCAAGCCGCCATCTGCACCACTTGTTAGAATGCAACAAAAACATGTGCAGAGCATATACATACTGAGCTGGCCCCGATATAGCGCACTTTGCCACTCTCGACCACATCGTTCAAGGCCCTCATAATCTCTTCTATCGGAGTGTCGCGGTCTAGGCGATGAATCTGAAGTACATCGATGTAGGTTCCAAGCCTAGGTATGTCAGCTGGCTATGGAGACATTCGGTGTAATTCTCATACCTTGCAACGCTTGCATCGACTGCGTCCAAAATGTGTTTGCGACTGAGGCCAACACGGTTCACCATCATTCCGTCATTCACAGTAGCCTTCAGAAGATCGATGCCCTGGGGAGTGATGACGTCTTGATCAACACCAAAGAAGCATTTGGTGAGGATCACGACCTTTGATCGAGGAATATTGTACTTTTTTAAGGCTTTTCCAAGAATCTCCTCAGACTTGCCGATTCCGTAAAAATCAGCCTGATCCCGTTAGCCTTGATGGACCAGATAAGGATATCACAGCGGGAGATTAACACACCGTGTCCCAGGTATTGATTCCTGCATTGAAGGCATGCTCGATCAACGGTAGAGATGTCTCTTCGTCATGCATCCAGGGTGCAAGTTTTGGCTCTCCGTAGCCCATGGCTCCCAGGATGATTTTCGATACTTTGAGCCCGGAATTGCCAAGTCGGTTGTACTTCACTTGGGGGGCGGTAGGCTGGTCTGCCTGGTTGATGCTGGAGACAGCGTTGATCATCTCGGAAGACATGGTGCTGGGTGGGAGAAGTTCGAGTTTTGGGGAGAAAGTGTTTGACCTGGATTGAGCCGACGACTTTACAAGCGCAGAGGAAATATGCTTTTTTTCGCGCGAGAAACAATGAGGCGTAGTAGAGAATTTTGAGTCGACTTACTCGATCGTATACGAGTCTTTATCTCTTTCCTTGTAGCACTTCCCGTAAAGCAGGACGAAAGCTAGATGCTGTAGAAGGAATTTGCTGCCCTAACTCCGATTACAACATGGACTTGATCGGCTCGAGTTCGGCCATTGATGTTCTGCATCGCCGACGCGGACAAGTTCCGGATGTCTCTCGAGGGTTCATGAAGCAAAGCGAACCAAGCATCATGTCACCATACGCATCGGCGGACCAAATAAATGCACCTTGGTGCGAATAGGTGTGCAAAATCCAGTAGCGCGAGTGGGACGGCTTCACGAATCAGCTCGAACTGGTCGCCAGATACGTTGTAATTCTACTGCAGCGCTAGGTCTAGATGCAGCTGACGCTAGCATCGACGTGGGAATCATGGAAGGGCCAGAGGCTGTGGGTATGTGTGATGTAGTTGTCCATGGGTTTAGGACGAAGTTCGTCCGACACGTGCAACCGGAACAAGCTGCTTTCGGCAGCGCCGTGGCATGACGGCTCCAGCTTGAGATCTCGAATTTTTCCATCCACAATACGGAACTCCGAGTTGCCTGGTATACTTTCAAGATAAACTTTCGGAAATTATGAATTACACACTTCAAGGTCGCCATGGACCAAACCTGGACCGTTTCCACAGGACTCGAGGCTCCAGCGTGGGAACAGTATCATGGACCTTCGCATTCTCTATAAACACACCAAAAAGCTCCTACGTCTGAATTGACCTGTACAAGACGGTGACACGACAATCCACCAACAGATCTTTTAGGGTGCAGTTTCAGTGTGCCAAGCCACGATCATATGCAGTCCCTCGAGTTGGCGTTTCAATCCCGCAAACGTCTCTTCCTTTGCCGCTTCTACTGGGTAAGATTCCTGCTCAATATTGTCAGCATATTTTGCGCAATCATACTGTCACAGAGATCCTGCGACGTTCGATGCTTGAACTAGTATAGAGCATTGAAGGTACAGTGAGCTGAATCGGACTTACTCCCGACACTGTGCGGTCAACCCTTCCAGAGGACATTTTCCGCATGCTCAGAACCTCTCTTGCATCTCCACTAGCTTCCTCGGGACCATGGGAACTGCTCTCGCTCTGCAAACCTCCATCTTTAAGATGCCCACTCGCAAAACCTTTGTCGCTGGCGTCCCTAGCCTTGCGAATAAAGACTACCCTCCTCAAGCTAGAAGCATTGCCTGCCTTTTGCCTCGCGAGTATCGTTTGGAGACCATTAGATGCCATTTCCATCGATGCGGTACGTATCCAAATTTCTTTGAGACTCGATGGCAGCAAGTCGTGCTGTGTCATGATACTTGGGTCGAGGCTGGGCCAATCAAGCCTGAGGTATGCAATTGATGAGCTCCTGAGGAGGCCTTCAAGTGCTTGGATCAATTGCCCATCTGGAGCACACGAGAAGACAAGCGTTAAACTGGTGAATGCTGACTGATCGCGAAGCGCAGCGAGGAGCTTGGTTGTGAAGAAAAGACTCGGGATGTTGGTGGGAGAAGTAGGCTCGAGAAGGGAAAACGAGGAGAGGCGACCCATATTTCGTACGGCATGCTCGGTGAACGACTGCGTTTTCTATGTGAAGGAGTCGTGCTGGTATTTTGTTCGTGTAAGCATTGCATGTTGAGACACCACAGACAGATTTGTAAGGTCAGCGAGTCTCGAGAAGATGTCTGCTGTGTTCTGTGGCGTAGATGACGAGAATCCATCGAAAGTAAACGATTGTAGTCGAACCAGGGAGACAAGGAAGGAGAGACTCTGGTGATGGAAATTTCCCTCTAAACAGAGGTCATGCAGATTTGGAAAGATGGATCCTAGTGCTTTCAGAAAGCCACGAAGAAATTCCTGATAGAGAGATGACTGCTGGTCTTGAATCGGTCGAATGGTAAGCGCCCTCAGGTTTGGAAATTTGAGGAGCAACTCTCGAAGTTTCCTCTCTTCCCGATCATATAGCTTCCATGTCTGAAGACGAGTTGGGTTGGCCTTTGATAGATTGTCGGGTTGATCCAAGAGAGGGCTCAGATCAACATCTTGAAGCTCGATGGTGAGGTCTGCAACATACAATTGAGCGTCATATGGCGTAACATCCAGCCATTCCTGCAGAGCTGAGCGGCGACTAAATATGAGTGGACGCTGGTACAGAAACTTTCGAGCTTCCTCATATATTTCCCGGCAGGTTCTCAATAGCTGTGGGCCATTCACGGAATTTGACAACAATTCTTTATAAATGGCCTCGCGCAGCTCCAAAGGAATGGTCAGAAGAGGTGGAGTCTTATTGGAGCTGGGCATGTTGCTGACGAGGATGACTGGTACCGACAGTCGAAGACGAAGAGAAGCAAAAGGAGGGGTCCTGATAGCTTGTCGAGGTTTAAGGAATGGTAGCAGCGTTGGCGAAAGTGTGAGATGCGCAGAACGTTTGTCACCTCGTTCGAAAATTGAGCCGGAACAGCTCGTGGTGCGTTTGCTACGGCGATAGCACGAGGCACCGTATTAACAATGTCGAGGAGATTTTCTGGAAAAGCAATGAGCACGAATCTTGACCACAGGACCTGAATCACCTCATGTTATCTCGTCTTCAATGTGATCAAGTACGCATTGGCATTGGGGCTTCGGCTAGGATAAATTCGCGCTTGAAAAGCATAATCCTGCCGATACAGATCAAAGCGACGGACTGTGGTGCAGTATTGAATTCTTTGGACAAAAAGTTATTGGATGTTAGGGACCCGGGAGCGTGTTTTGAAGTGGTTTGATGCGTAGTCGAGATATACTTGTTCAATTTGATGAAGCTTCCAAGCCGCTAGCATATTTGGAGAGACTGTATGCACGCCCACATGCGCCATGGTGCCGAAACACCATGCCTGCACTAATTACTTTTGCTTCGCCGCCAGGGTTGGGAGGAGTTGTCTCCCATGCACTTCATTTCCACATTTTAGCAGCTGTGAAAAAGAAATGTTCGAGAAGGTCTAGCAAGCGGCTACTGATAGTAAAGGCCCGATGTAGTACGGCTTGACCTAAAAGGTGACGGTTGCTGAGGCTAGCTGTCGTTGCGAAAGCAAAGACTACGTCAACTGAAGATCATCCAGTCGTTGCTTGACGCGGCAAGGCGATGGAACATCGTGTACAGAGGGATCCTTTCCGGATGCCAGAGCCAACCTCTTGATGGTGGTGCGACGAACGTACTTCACACGTTTCGGTAGGGATCTTGACATGCGGGCGTTATCTCAACGCCCGAGCTGATCCGAGGGAAGGGAGCAGGCAGACTAAAACCGCCTCCTCCAAGCGTTCGATGGAATCATTCGGGTGTGGGGCTTGATGCGTGCACCCTATGTAGCATGCTTAGTGATTGAACGCCATGATGAACTTCTCGACGTAAGTGTGGACTCCCACAAGGCATCGTACGGTGTCAGGCCATTCGTCGGCATTGATGGGTCAGCGTCAGGCGTCATTCGTCGGACTCACAGCTTCCTAGATGCATGTGACACGTTGAAGGCCCTACGTGCGCACGGGGGCGTGGGAATGCTTTCCACCAAAGTCTTAGACAAGGTCTGGATGAAGGATCCAATACCAAGGCCAATAGGATCGTGTGGAGAATGCTAATCCATCTGACATCGAGAATGTTAATTGGGGGACATGGAAGTGCGTAGGTGGGCATGCGGCAAAGCCCCGGGATTTTCAACTTCAAGTGCGGTACCGGCTCAGATGGATAGATGCAGGTCGGGCTTGATGCCATGTGGCGTGTGATGCAGTTGTCGTTCAGAGCTGAGGACAGGAGGAAGGGGAAGTAGTCACTAGCGATATATGATTGAAGGCGTTCTTGTGTAACGAGGCTCGTGGCCCAGGAACGCTTCTCGGCGGGGGGATAGTGCAGAGTGGCGTCGGCGGTAGGTGGCTGGCGATGCGTGGTGGTGTGGTGGTGGTTCTCGAAGGCTGACCTGCTTCTAGACCCGACCTGGCGTAACCACATGTGCAGACACCCAGGAAACCTTTCCACATGGCGCCTCACCCGACCTCTGCCATGTTGATGTTGCTTCTGCTCGTCTGTGGGAAAAATTTCTTTTCATGCTCGACATGCGACGCTTTCGGCAGAAACCCACGCATCCAGTAGCGGGCGGCCAGACGAGTGTAGGAACGCGGCGCATGCCGATTACAGCGTCACACTGTGTCCCTTGTGTTTGTCAAAATGACATGATAGCGTAGTGGCTCCAGGTAAGGGCTGCTTTTTAATCGCCAAGAGCGGGCCATGTCTCGTTTTGAGATGGCCTCGTGGTGCACACGTGGGAGCCATACACCCGTCGACGGACGGGTCGAGGCCCGGCTGCCTTGCAGGAGGACTAGCACCCTTTCCACCCTCCCTAGCCTTCACATGTGCCGCAGAAAGAGTGGGTTGGAATGCATCTTCGACTCGCTGCCCTGGTCTCAGCTGGACAATTAATGATTCGCTCTGTCTATTCCCTACAAGAAAAGGACAATCACTCTAGAAGGCTAAGCACTAGAAGTACATGCAAATGCTCTCGCTGGCACAAAGAAGTCAGCTTTTGTACACGTGCACCCAATATTGCCTCGAAACCTCTCCAAGTCGTACACCTTATGAAATGATAACCCGCGAAAAGAAAGGTCCACGTCCACGGAGCAAAACGAGCAGGGCGTTGCAGAGGTTACACTCCTACAACCCTCGCGGCGTACTGCACTATCAACTCCTCGGTGGGGAAAGCCATTTCTTCGAGTTTCTGTGCATACGGCGTCGGCACTTCTGCGCCAGTAACGCGGGCCGGAGGCGCTGTCAGATGATCAAAGACGTGCTCGCAGGTGAGGGCCATGATCTCGGACCCGACGCCAAAAGACGGGAAGCCAGACTCTACGGCCAGCATTCGGCCGGTCTTCTTGACCGAGTTGACGATAGCCTCGACATCGAGGGGTTTTATCGATCGGAGGTTGATGACTTCGGCCTCGACGCCATATCGCTTCTTCAGCTCCTCAGCGGCGACGAGGGATTGTCCCACGCAGCGAGAGAGTGTGACGATGGTGAGATCCTTGCCCGGGCGTTCAATCTTGGCTTTTCCGAACTGCACTTGCATTAGATGGGTGCTACAACATACCATTCGCTGGTGGTGGGTCTTACCGGGATAACAAAGTCGTCCTTCTGAGCAGCTTCGCTCATCGGGAATGAGAGGCCATACAGGAGCCTGCGGGTCTGTCAGTTAATCCAGAGGACAAGTCTCGGGAGACACACTCGTTTTCTAGGACCACGACCGGGTTAGGGTCACGAATAGCCGCCTTCAGCAGGCCCTTGGCATCCTCCGAACTGTAGGGTGCGACGACCTTCAGACCGGGAATGCTGCCGTACCAGGCCGTATAATCCTGCGAATGTTGGGCGGCGACGCCAGCGGCGAAACCATTGGGTCCACGGAAGGTGATGTTGCAGGGCTGGATACCGCCAGACATGTAGTGCGTCTTTGCGGCCGAGTTTATGATCTGGTCAATGGCCTGCATGGCGAAGTTGAAAGTCATGAATTCGCACTGGTCGTGGGTCAGCAAGCTCTCCTGTTGCCGAGCACCTTGTTCTGCTTACAATGGGGTGTAGGCCGGCCAATGCAGCGCCGACAGTGAGGCCACCGAAGCCAGACTCGGTAATGGGGCTGTCAATGACCCTCTTGTCGCCAAAGCGATCGAGGAGGCCCTTTGTGACCTTGTAAGCTCCGTTGTACTGCGCAACCTCCTCGCCCAGCACGAAGACCTTCTCGTTCTGCTCCATCTCCTCGGCCATGGCCTCGTTCAGGGCATCTCGCACCGTCATCTCCTTGACCCCGCTGGAAGACGCATATCCCCTACTCCTCGAGATTGATGGCAGTGAAGCTGTTGCACGGAACGCGGTTCGGAGAGCGGGAGCTGGGCGGGTTGCTGACACCAAGCGCGCAGCTGGATGGAAGAGCCTCAAGGCTGCCATTGCCCTCGATGGTAGGAATTGGACGGGAGGAGGAGGGTAGGAGAGATGGGCAGCAGCGTCTGGGAGCGAATATGTTGGCGTTGATGAGACTGAGAAATAATCGTTGCCCGAACATCAGCCCGGCCCGGCTTTGGCTTTGTTGAGAGCCATGGCCGCCAAGAAGTCAATGCTCACGTTCGTTCCGAGTGGGTGCTTCGGGCCCGCAAAGTTGCCCGCGACACGCACCTGGGAGGGTTGCAGCAGAGAGTGAATCGCCCTCTGCGTCTTCGGTTTTCATTCTCACCTATGACCACGGCCCAAGTCAATTGCCCTCGATCGGCATGCGAAGTAGCCTCGCTCTCAATTTCACTCTTTTGCTCTCACCCTCCGGTTCGGAACTCCACTCGACACCGGGCAGTTACGGTAACGTGTCGGATCACTCAGCGGCGCAGACCAGTCAGTGGCGCAATCCCGACGCGTCTTCCACCCAATTCGCGATGCCACCACAACATAGCGTCCAGAAGCTCCAGAAGGAAGCTAGACTAGATCTATCGAAGCTGCACAAATCTACGATATCTCCGAAACAGCGAAAGCTACACCTACTAGAGGAGCAGTCTCTAATAGAGTGGATACTAGAGCTCAATGGACGCGGATTTCCACCTCGAATCATCAACGTACGGCGGATTGTAGACCATCTACTAGCTATGCACGGCCAGAAACCTCCTCCTCAATCAGTCGGCCAGAAATGGGCTTCCCACTTTATCAACCGCCGGCCAGAGCTATAGGCAAAGTAGAACCGTCGATTCCACTCACAGCGAGCTAGATGTAAGGTTCCAAAGGCAATCAGCACGTAGTTCAGGCGTTACAGGTATACGCCTGTTACATAGCATCTCTAACGCGGATACCTACAATTTTAATAAGACTAGCTTCCAGATAGGTGTCGCAGCCACATCTAGGGTGGTTACCAGCTCTAATACCATAGGTCGACGAGCAACAATCCAGCCAGGTAATCGCGAGTAGGTTACGGCAATTAGGTGCATCAACGCGTCTGGATGGTCAATCCCACCCTTCATCGTCTTCCCAGACTACCTACCGACTAGGTGCTAGCAGTTAGCGATAATAGCTGTACGACTAATCAGCTTAGTCTAGCCTAGCTATAGCACTTCGACAGCTCTATACGGACGCACGTAGTCGGTACCTATCAATTCCTCATTGCCGACGGCCATAGCAGCCACACTACACTAGAATTTAACACCTACTATAACTATAGAGAATAAGATAATCACTCTCTATGTGCCTACGCATACATCGCACCTACTACAGCCACTCGACGTTAGACTTCTCTCCTCTTAAGCGAGCGTACGGACAAGGTGTATAGGAGCTAGTTAGGCAGGGCGTCCACGTCAATAATCAATTTTCTATCGCTATATATTGACGCTCGGCCTACAGTCTGTACTAAGCAGACGATACGGAGTAGTTTCTAGGCTATAGGCCTTATGCCAGCTAATCCACAGCGTGTACTATCATCGCTTACTATCGTCCATAAGACTACATCACCTCTACCAACCTCACACAGCGAGCCCTAGACGGCAGAGGCACCTCATACGACAGCTCAGCTTAAGTAGCAGGCTCGCTTTATTAAGCAGCTTCTCCAGCGCAACTCACAGAGCCCTGCAAGCCGGACAGTCAATCAGGTTGTCAAGGGCTGCTATTTAGCTCTTAATCAAACTACTATACGTTACTTTCAAAGAGAATTCCTAAGCTAGAAGCTGTTATTCAACGCCAAGGACATAAACAGGATGTCCGCCGTAGGTATATCGCTCAAGGAGGAGCTCTACAGGCGCAGGCAGGGCTAGCAGCTGGTAGAGCAGCTCGATAATATGGTGGCGGAGGTGGTGGCGATCGAGGGCTCTGCTACACGACAGCGAGCACCACCAACATGCTCGAATTGTCATTTGCAATGCCATAATAGACATCAACGTAAAGCCATCTAAAGAATCTATGTTTTAATTTTAGCTTAACGTTAATCGATTTTGTTGTTGTGGCGCTATCGGCTAGAAGGTGCAATCAACTTTGGTAGGGTGCGCCACTTACTGGTCTGCGCCGCTGAGTGATCCGACACGGTAGACACCCGGGGCTGACAACGACAGTGCGCCGGGACGATTATTCATTCCATCTGATATCGGACAATGTATCACTTATTATGCTTTTCTTCATGCCTCATCCAGCTCTAATGCCTATTACCACCCCTGAGTCCCCAAACCCCCTTAACTGTACTTTCAGAATATGTAGGCCCGCCTAGTTCTGACGCCGTTCAAATGCTACATGCAGGCCGTCTTGATCGAAGAGAAAAGAGCCATTGCTGGCGACCGAAGAAAGGAAAGCATGCTGGTGGTCGTTTGCGAAAACATGACTCCAAGAGAATAGCTCGACGGAAATCGCAGAAACGCACTCCCCCCAAGTTACATCTGTCTACGAGCTTACGTTGGCTGGTTTGCGACCGACCATGAGGTACATTGGGGTGAATAGCTTCTCTCGGCCTCCGGTGACGAGGCAGTCAGCTGCAACAGCAAGACTGTCTGCTGTCTTCTGGGTGCCTCTAGGCGCAATGCCGATCGTCTCTAGTCCGCCAACGAACTTGTGTACAAGGCCGCGGCCGATCTTGGTCATGCGCATGATGGTGAAGACGTCGCCGAGACTGGCAATGTACTTCAACTCGCCGGAAAGGGGCCAGTACCACGGAGAGTAGTCTTCTTCTTCCCTGTCAGCCAAATCTTCATGATGTTCCAGCTCGTATCCAGCTGCTTTCATGGCGTCCAGGGCCACGTCGATCTTCTCCATGTTGGAGATGCCGTCTCCCTGCTCGATTCCAAGACGGATTTCTCGGTGATGCGGGTTGTCGTTGTCGTAGTTGTCCGTCATGAGCCATTCGTACACGCCGAAGACGCCTCCAGGCTTGAGCACTCGAAAGATCTCGCTGTAGATGCCCTCGAGAGAGGGAGCATGCACGGTGGCCTCAATAGCATACACAGCGTCGAAGGAATTGTCGGGGAATGGCATTTGCTTGGACCGCTCTGTCAGTATGGCACGCCCAAGTACAAAGGGCAGTACCTACCATGAAGTCTCCCTTGGTAAATTTCAGCTTGTGAGACAAGCCCTCTTTCTGCGCATACCGTGTTGCGCGCTCGATTTGATAGTCGTTGTTGTTCATTCCCATGACATTGGCGCCGGAGAACTTGATGATCTCCCGAGCGGGTCCACCGACACCGCATCCGACATCCAACACGCGCATGCCGTCTCGCAGGCCCATCATGTGAGCGAGGTAGTGTTCGTGGCGGGCGATGGCCCGGTAGAAGGACTCGCCATATGCGAAGCGGCAGAAGTGGAAGCTCTGGCCCCAGCCATACTCGTACAAGTCGGTGGCGAGGTTATAGTAGCTGGTCGCACGTTACTGTTTGCGCTTGAAGCACCGAGGGGGCAATTGAATACATACTGGCGAGTCAAGGTGGCGTACTCGTCTCGTCGAGCCTACAGAGTGTCAGTGGGGGAATGATGCACACGGCAACTGCGCTTGCCTTGCGAGTCTCGTCGGTCTCCTCCTGTGCGGCCTTGTTGTCCCAGTGCTTGAAATACTCGTCGACTGCGGCCTGTTGGGCAGCCTTGTCTTTTTGGAGCATGGCACGCATGCCTCCCTGCGCCTGGGAAGATTTGCCATGCATGGCCTTGTTGAATTCCGCATCGCGGGCATGGTCCTCCTTTTCAAGAGCCATTGGTGATGTTGTGCTGTAGAAGAGGAGTGAGGATGAATGTGACTTGAGCGGGGGACGAGGCTTTGGAGAATTGAAAAAAAAGAGCGGTCAATTACGGGAGGCAAGGAGTAAATAGGTCGCGGCCAGAGTAGCGGTGCAGGAGATTTCTATGGTCCCCCTATCGTTCTTAGATGGCCGTGATTGGGCCGCGCGAGGAACGCGTAAGGTGTGGGGGAGCTAAGCTACAAAGAGTTAACTCAAATCCCATACGTCACGTGAAGTCTGCCATGCCCTCTAACATCACCTAGCGCCCCGCCAAAATAAGGCGGTGAGCATCACATGACGCGTGGAATAAGGTAACTAACTTTAACGTTAACTTAGTTACTTGAATCCACCTCTTGTAAGCAAATTGTCCGCCGCTAGGATTATCAACCCACGCCACGTGACCAGAGCCTCATCGCATCTCCGTCATTTCCCCCCATCGCCCCCCAGACCAATCACCGCCGACGGTATACGACCTCGCAATGCCTCCCCAAATCAAACAGGATCTGAACCGCGCCGGCTGGGAAACCACCGACTTCCCCTCCGTCTGCGAGAAATGCCTGCCCGACAACCCCTACGTGCAGATGCTGAAGGAGGACTATGGCGCAGAATGCAAGATCTGCACCCGGCCCTTCACCGTATTCCGCTTCAAAGCAGACCGCACATCACGGCAGAAGAGGACGAACATCTGCCTGACTTGCGCCCGCCTCAAGAACAGCTGCCAATGCTGCATGCTTGATCTGTCGTTTGCTCTACCGTTGCCTGTCCGCGACGCCGCGCTGAAGATGGTGGCGCCGGGCCCGACGAGCGACGTCAACCGACAGTACTACGCCCAAGCGCACGAAAAGGAGATCGAAGAGGGCCGTGGAGCCATCGAGGCCTACGACAAGACAGACGAGAAGGCGCGAGAACTACTGAGGCGCCTGGCACAGAGCGAGCCATATTACAAAAAGCAGCGGAGGCTCGAAGCAGAAGCAGAGGCAGAGGGGGATGGTGGTGCCCAGAAAGCCCTTCCCGCACCTGGAGGCGCAGACGGATACGGTGACGGTGGACACGTCCCTGGTCCTATTCGAACCAAGGACACAAGGGGCCCAATAAGTGGACGCGCTGGAGGAGCTCGCGTTGGCCGCGGTGGGCGGCTTCCTGGAGCACAAGCGCGACCGAACCCGCAGGACTGGCTCCCTCCGTCAGATCCAAACGTCACGTCGCTGTTCGTCACGGGCGTTGAAGACGACCTCCCTGAACACCACATACGCACCCACTTTGCGCAGTATGGCCAGCTTCGTTCCGTGGTCTGCTCTCATCGAAGCCACTGCGCATTCATAAACTATGTCAAGAGGAAAGACGCCGAAACAGCGGCAGAGGCATCACAAGGCAAAGTCGTCATCAAGGGCTGTCCCATGAGGGTCACCTGGGGGAAACCGAAGCAGCTGGACACCATGGATGTGAATATACGGATGCAATACGCAAAGGAGGGAAGGGTTGCTGCTGGCCCGCGGCGAGTTGCTGGTGCTGCATCTCAGGGTGCCATTGGCGATGCTCCTGCCGCTGACTCTGATGGCCTGGGGGCACTCGCACCTCCTCCTGGCGACGAGGACGAGCCTCAGTATGCGTCACTGTCCGGCAACTGAAGACTGGGCGACAGATCGAGAGGGTCATGGGCACGGCGTTTCATATTGCATCTCAGCCATCTCGGCGTGGGTATCACGGCTTCATTAGGGTGGGCAAAAGTCAAGTCAGGAGGAGGAGCAATTGCCTCCAGCTAATGTATTTCCCTTTCCGTTCTTGATATCCTCATTGTCTCCGCGCTCGGTATGCTCATGTATCCGGAGCTCTGGGATGGGTAGTTAGCGAATGCACGGCAGGCGAAGATGCTTGCACAGTCGAGAAAACATACGGTACCGATCCGATGTATCCTGCGCTGCTTGTCCCTGCACGACGTTTTCCCGCAGGAACTTTGCCACCTCTTCTGCGTGTGATATCTGCTGGGACAGCTCTTCGCTGCCGGACGCCAGGCTGCGATTGTCCTCGAAGTTTCGTCGAACCTGATGGCGTGCTGCCATGAGGGTGTTGAAGTCCCCTGTTGGCGGAGTGAGCTTGGTGATGCGCCGGACCAAGCTGGCCTACCTTCGAAAGCGATGCGCGCCGCGCGGAGGACGTGTCTGTATGCTGCCAGGGCCATTTCGCGTGACGGCAATGGACTGGGTTGATGGATACAGGAGTCCCAGGAAGGTTTGTTTGACGATCAGCACATGGGATACGACATCCCTGTCGGTCAGCTGGCGCCGCGACTCCGCGCTGACGTCGCATCCACAGCTCTCTTTCCGTCCACACACGACATGCTTCACCTCGAACCACACGGCTCGTCTGCACGCTGAAAGGGCCGGGCATTCCCAATTCTTCGCGACATGGTGTCCTTCTGGCCCTTCAAGGTAGGAACTCGTTGCCCGGTGGCACAGTTGTCCTGCGCTGACTAGGCTACCTCGACAGTCCAGCGAGGACGCCGCGTCCTTCGAGAAGGCCCTCTCCCATCTGTCTGCGAAGATCAGTCAGACTGCGGCGAAGAACGATGGTCTGCGCCAACGGTCAAGGCGCGTTCGCGTCATGTGGACTCTCTACGCCGGGTTCGCCTACATTTTGGCAGCACTCCTCCTGGTCTTTGTGACTGGATGGCGGAGCTGGGGCCCCATTGAGCTATCTGTAGTTGCTGGCGGACCCGTCATGTAAACACCAGTGGCAAGGAACCCTTCTCGAAAGCTTTCTAACACGTGTACAGAATATATCTCATCCGCACTGCACTCACAACCTACTATGACTACCGAACTAGGAACACCCAAGCATCGCTAGAGAGTCTTCAAAAAGAGCGCGAGGCAACAATAGAGAGACTCAAAGCTGCCACCAAGTACAACTCGACCCAGCAGCTGCTGGAGAAATACGGCTCCTCCCCTAAGCCAAAGGAGTCACCATCACGGAAAAAACCTCAAGGCCCTGAAAAGCCATCGCAATCGCAATCGCAATCACAAGGCCCGCGAACGAACATTGCTCCCCCTCCAACAGCCAATATACCTCGCCCAAATATCCAGGGACCCTCTACCCCGCAGAGGCCCACTTCTGCAGCAGGCTCGCCGCATGGTCCTCCGAATCGAGCATTGCCTCCTCTAGAATCACCAACTGCCGAATTCGCTCCTAATGCATATGGTACCGCCGAGTTGCAGAGGCAATACTCATCCACGGCACCATCTACATTTACTCAAACGCACTGGTACGACAGGATCCTCGATGCCCTCCTAGGAGAAGACGAGACGCAACCGAAGAACAGACTTGCCCTAATTTGCCAAGAATGCAGGCTCGTGAATGGACAGGCATCTCCTGGTACTAGGTCCCTTGAAGAAGTAGGACGATGGAGGTGTAGTGGGTGCCATGCTTGGAACGGCAAGGAGAAGGTTCAAGAAGACACGATGAATGAACTCGTACACAATTTGGAAGAAGAGAGGAAGGAACGTGAGAGGATTCAGGCTATTAACGTCGATGGTGGAGCAGAGTCGACTCATGGCGACATTGACGATGACAGCAGTCTTGTGGATGTGGCAGAGGAGCCAATCGAAGAGACCGAACCGCCGTCTAGGTCGACAAGAAGTAAGGCGAAAGGCAAGGAAAAGAAATAAACTATGCTTACATGAATCTGGGCGCTTCATCAAGTACGTAGTCATATCTGATAGCCTACGCTACCTACCCCAGGTTTCCGTGCAAAATCCAAGTAAGTCTTTCAAGTCTCCTTACGCGATGTTGCTGACATTTTAGTCATCATGACACCTGTGCCTTCGATCCTTACGCTGTGTATTCCAAAATAGAGCCTCTCCTTGAAGCTGTCTTAGGTTGAGGTATTTCTTGTATTTCTCACAGACCTAGTCCCTAACCATGTTGTCATCTTCAGACATATCCACCAAACGTGTGTTCTCTCCTTCTTCATCTTGCACCTCCTCTTCAAGAGCGGGAGACGGTGAGTGTAGCTGTGGTTCACCAAAACCAGAATAGGGTTTGTCGCTGTATGGCGACACCTCGTTATCAGGAGCTGCCGGCGATGCTCGAAACGATCCAAGAGATGGGGATGGCATACCGCCGTACACCGTCTCCTCCTCGACGCTGCGCAAAAACGGCTCCTGCAGCTGGCGGCGCACAGTCCCGGGCGTGTCTAGCGGCTTAAAGATATTCGAGGAACGATCGTGCGCATGCGCCGTCCATCCGCCCTCCCAGGAACGAGATCCGGCATGCGATGGAACTCGAGAAAGAGCGTCAACAACTTCTCCGCTCTCGATCAGCTTGTGCTTGTACTTGCGCTCTAGTCGCCGCTCTTCTGCCTCCTTTGCCCGTATCTTTGCCTCGTCCATTTTCTCCTTGCCCTTCAACCAGCTCTTGACCGGACCCGGCAGTCGCTGCTTGTCAGCTCCCGTTGCGTCGACGGCGTAAGAAACGGCCGTGAGCGCACCGCGGTTGGCCGTGGCAGCCAGTGCTCCGCCAATGGACCACCCTGCTTTAGCAACGCCGCTTCCAGCGACGGACTTGTACCACGCTTTCGAGGCTTTTCCAACTTGTGTGGCAGCCGTGGAGGCGTCGGCGTAGGCGTTCGACCAAGTGTTTGGGAAGTTGGAAGATGGGACGGGGGCAATTGTGCCTTCAGAGTCCTGCGGGAGTTCAAGGTGTCAGCTGTGCGGCGCGAGAGGCATTGAAAGGATTACGAAAGAAAAGCAAACCACGTACGATTTCCTCTTTCTCGACCCAGTCGTATTCATTGCTGTCATCATCGCTAGAGTCCCTGCGGTTGGAGCGCTGTGCAGCTTTTATGGGCGCCATATGGACTTTCTTACGGTCGCCGGCTTCGTATTTCATATGAGAGACACTGCGGGCGGATGACTTTGGTGTCCATGGAGCGGTCTCAGATGCAGGAAGAGATTTGGGGGCGAGAAAAGGAGTGTCGCCCGTCATATTGATGGGCTGCTCGTGCCAACCATTGTCGTCTGGGGAGTTCATGCTATTGAAGAAATTCTGTATGGAAGAGTTAGACTTCAGGGGCAGCGCGGGATCGACGAAGTTGTGATTGGAAAATGGCAGCAGAGTGGAAAAAGTTATGATGTTTGAGGGTGAGGTAGGGGCTCTTGAATGGCTGGGAGCCTTCCATGGTCGCGTGAAAGCCTACTTGACATGGACTGACAGCAGTGAACAACCAAAATGACGTGCGTTCGTTTGGTCTGACTGCGTTTGGCAAGGCTGCATGACTATCACCACAACACCTTGAGACGTGGCTGCAGGAGCTCGCAATACGCAGGAAGGTTGAGGTCAAGCAGTCCAGTAGCTTGTGGCGCGAGCTGCTGTGGCGGTGGAAGCCTCTTGTGCTAACCGCTTTGAGCCCCACCTTCACTCCAACCACCCCACCACCCTTTACCTTCAAATATCCTGCCGCCCCAAGCTCAGACCGATGCTCCGCCCACCACTTGGAAAACATCCACGCACATACTCGAAGCCATATCAATCCAGTATCATCACGAATCACATCAACGCCAGGTCTAGGAGCCATGTCCAATGAAGCAAACATATCGCAAAGGCGATACATTTTTTTCCTGCCGCATCCCCTCCCACCAGGCACTCCGGTGCCCTACACGCTTGGCCTGCCCGAAAACAATCCACTGAACCTGGTGCCCGCGGCTTCAGAGCCAACCAGGACGACTGTTCTCACATCCACCAACAACACCTTCGTCGACATCCGCATCACACGCCCAAGACAGCCCGGCGAGGTCGAGAATCCGAACGTCGGCGGAAACATGGACCGGCTAGATTGGGCCTTCGCTGGCACGAGCACGAGCGTCCCGATAACGGCCAAGTCGACTGGTAACGACTTCAGTGAGGAGCACAACGGCGAAGATACTAACGGATGGGTCATGGGAACAGCCACGCAATCCGGTGTACGACTTCCAGCCGCGCCGTCAGCATCATCCTTCTACAACACCCTCCAAGGTGCAGCAGCACCAGACCCGGCCCCGGCCGCCTCAAGCGCTGTCCACAGCGTCTGGACCCACTGGCTCGATTCCCGCTTTCCCGTCGGTCACACCTCAATTCCGCCAGACGAAGGAGACATGTACCCAGTCCCCAACTACCCCACCAGCACGCTCGAGCACGGGTCCGCGGCCAACCCCGTCACTGGCCGTATGGAGTGCTACGAGGAGATGTGGGAGGACGTGCCTGTCCAAGCCATCCCCACCTCCACGCTCCCCGCCACTGGCGCCAAGAAGTGGTGTGTTGTCCTGCGCCTCGACGACATGCAGCACCAGGCGCGCGGCGTGGTGATCCGGGTCGGGCAGTTCGTGCAAGGGCTTGTAAAGCAGGGCAATCGGACTTATGTCGAGCGCTGGGAGTACAATCATGCGAAGGAATTCTTCGACCGCGTGTCCAGGATCGGAGATGGATTTGTGCCGTGTCCGTCGACCTTCGAGCCGACGAAACTGGGGCTGGGCAATAGAATGACGTATGGGGACTTTGAGTGGGTGGTTGAGGAGATGGAGTCTTGGGATTAGGTGGTTCGTGGATGACCAATTCTAACTGCCAGCTTGCTGGGGAGATCACGGCATGTCACTTCGAGATGGCGAGCAGGCAATGTACGGGATATAATGCATCACCTCAGGAAGGCGAAGAGGGTCCTGCAGAGGAGTTGAGCTCGTGGGATGAGTCTTCAATCGATCAAATGGGTGGCCATTCAGCACGGCCGACGCAAAATTGTCACTAGCAGGACACCATATGGTAGTGGGGTGTGTAACACAAGCAAATGGGCGAGGCAAATGGTAGCTTCAATTGTGCATAACTAGATAGCATTCACATCCTGTCCTGGAGACAGAAAGCTAGCCATTTGACCGTTGACGCCGTCCATGCAAGCCAGTCCGATCGCCTTCCCATAATCATCCATTTTGTGAAGCACTCCAGCCCAAGCAAACCGCTTATTTCTTCTTGGTCTGCTCCTCGTCGGCCTTGGCCTTGGCCCGCTTCTCACGGACACCAACAAGACGAGCCTCGGAGCGGGCATCGCGCAGTTTCCTGTAGGCGGCCTCCTCACTCTCATAGTTACCGATGGGACCCTCCTCGAATTCGACGACGTTCTTGATGGCCAGAGCAGAGGCGAGGGAGGAGACAATCTTGTCACCCTTCTTGGCCGCCTTGACGTCCTCGGCAGCAGCGTCACCGCTCTTCGTCTTGCCGTGGCGGCGCGGGAAGAGGATGAGACGCTTCTTGTACTCCTGGAGACGCTCCACGTTGGCCTTGAGCGATTCCTCGGACAAGTTCTGGCGGCGCGGGTCGACGGAGATACCGATCGTGGGCGCAAGCTTGCGGGGAATGCCGGCGGCTGTTCATGTCAGTGGACTATCCTGGGGCGGTGGATGAAAGACGTACTCTTGAGCTCAACCAGCGAAAAGCCACGACCGGCCCTCACGCGACAGTTGTACTTGATGGTCGGGCAGCCTGTTCAGATATGTCAGCAAGCACTCTCCGGAATGGGCCTCGTGTTCCTTACGAACGATGGGGCGAAGAGTGTCGACAGGCCTCGGGGCAAGCTTCGCAGCCTTCGCGACACGCGCATTCCTGCGACGGGTCTTACGGGCGGGCTGGTGATGGGGTCAGAGAATATCTCAACAGGCGCCACTGCACTCATTGATTTCTCAATGAGCGGGGAATAACCTGACTGACCTGGTCGAAGTGCACGCGGACACGGCGTTGCCTGCAACGCTGTTAGACAAGGCCAAGCGCCTATCGAGTAGAAAGCATACCAGTCCTTGTGGAAGTGATTCTTCTGAATCTGGTTGTTGTGCTTGATGGCCATTGCTGCGACTTGTCGACCTGGCGGTTAGTACGGCTTGAAGTTCGAAGCTCGAAGTTGGAGTGCGAAATCGAAATTGTGAAGCGAGCGGCAAAGGTTGTTCCGGTACCGACACTAGCGTCTTGGCATGGCTACCCAGTACCAACCAATTTCACCACTACTTTGTGGGAGGACTATGATCGCGATTGGGATATCGTTTGGTTGGATTCCTATATAGTGTTTGACATATACCAATCTGACAGACTGCTCCTCATCGGGCGAAGCTGACAAAAATCCCCAACGAAGCAGTCGCACTTCCACTAACAAGGTAGATATTACAAGTGCAAACGGGTCATGCCGACCCAAACATGACCCAAACATGCCGTAGCATACCAGAACAGTTCATCAGAAACTCCTGCCCAGCCACCACCCTACCTTGGATCGTCAATCATGAGCAGCCCTTCCCTATCAATTGTCATCAATCCCGCACAAGACCCCCAATTCCTAGACCAACTCCACGGTCAATACGTCCTTTCTTGGTAGGACTTCCGTGGTGCTCGGCAGACTGCAGCCTCTTCTTGTCCAGCTCACTCGGCCTGTTCATGCTGCTCGATTTCTTGATCTGGCCGTAGAGCTTGCTTTGCAGCAACTTGGACGATTGTGAAGAGGGAGCCGACGCATGCTTCGGGGGTGGAATTCTGCGAAGCATGCTAGTAGCCATTTGGCTGGCTTGTGATTCCTGCACCTCATCATCCTCACGCTCCGTGAAAGCTTCTTCCTCGTCCACACTGGATGCCGTGATGGTAGAATTGCTACTCTCACGCCGAGCGTGGACTGGTTTTGTATGATAGTGAGCTGGAGCCGACTGGGGAATATTAACAGCAGCAAAGGTTGGGGGTGTCCGCGGAACTTCAGGCCGAAGATGGGAATGGCGGTTTGGGGTCTGAGGCAGGGACGACAAGGAGTGCGTCCCACGATTGTGGCCAAAGCGAGATCGTGGAGCATGTGACCTCGTCGGGGTGGACGGAGCTGTAGCCGTCTCCTGGCTGAGCATCTTGTCTGCCAGGAGGAGGGCCTCGAAGTTGTTTGGGCCTCTCGTACTTTCTGCAGAAAGAGGGGGAGGCACTCGGTTCCCCCGATGACGCGGAGTAGGCTGCTGTGGAGTGCCGAACAAAGATCGAGGAGAGCCTTGATCGTTCATCTGCTCCAGGAAGGGTAAAAAGGGCGCGATATGATCTCGATTCTTCCTGATCCTGGTCTTGAGGCGATCGTTCTCTTCCCTGGCGCTATACAGCTCCCCTTCTCGATGCTGAGTGACTTGTATCTGCTGCTCGAGCTCGTTTTGTAGTCTCTCGTTCTCAGTCCCGAGCAAGTGACACTGTCGATTCAGCTCGGACATGAGAATGGCATTGGCGGGGTTCACTGGCGACTCGTGGAAGCTCTGGGCTGGAGACACCATGTTGTTGCGGCGCCTCTCCTCAGCCTGTTGGAGCACATCAATCTCCCGCTGGGCCATTGCGAGCTCAACGGCCATGCGACTCGCAGCTTCCTCACTCTCCATTACAGCCATGTTGTACTGGAGCTTGTAGTGGGCCGCGGAAAGACGAACGTCCCGCAGTGCAGAACTGAGGTCGTTGACCATGGCTATGAGCTCGTCTTGCGAGGCATTGTTGATCTGATCCTGGGAGTAGACGGCAGCGGTATCCGCCAGGACTGAAGGCTGGCTTGGGAGCTTCGTGGTGGGTGGAGGAGAGGTGAGTTGGGGCGTAGGGGGCGTTGGCGTCCTGGCGACGGCGCGGGGATTTGGCAGCTGCGAGGACGGAGGAGGCGTCATGGAGGAAGTGGTGGGAGGTGCGGGCGAGGTGAACTTGATTGGATCGGGTGAAGCAGCCCTTGGGGGCTCTGGAGAGGCAGAGACGGAGGTAGAGGGCAGTTTACGAGGAGTCGCCGGCTGGGAGAGCTCCGTCGAGGGCATGAGACTGTCGTCGGAGCCCTGGGAGAAGGGTGCCTGCAGGTCCATTTTGCCTGGAAGGTCCGAGTGGTCCAAGCCTCGAGCGACACGTCAGAAACGCAGCCGACGGCGGGATGATGCGGGAAGTGTTTGCGCCTTTGACGACGGAGCGCGAGGTGCCAGTGAAGGTCGCAGGTCGCAGGTCGCGGGAGCGGTCGTCGACTGCGCGAGAGGTCGACCGCGGCGGATGCGGGGAGGCGCGTTGATGCGCTGCGCCGGGCCGATGGCGCGTGGGAGGCGACCAAGTGGGCGAGGGGAGTCGACGGGAACAGGCGTGGAGGAAGGTGGTGGACGGCGACGTGTCGTGCAGGCGTGTGGTGAGGTGTGGCCCTCAGCAGCGAGTGTCGGAGTGCAGGGAGTGCAGGGAGCGTGGGTTTCGCGAAGGCTGGTGAGCTGGATGGGGTTGGCCGTGCGACGGGCGCGGCAGGCCAGGGCAGGCTGGGGGGGGCCAACGGGCGTACTGTGTAAACAAGCCGCCGCTGCACACGGCAACGGGCAGGCACGGGCCCACCACACCTTGCTCCCGCCCACCCATCGACGCCCTGTCCCCGAGAAATTGTCTCCCACAGAGGACGCGGTTGGATGCACTGTCCGCTGCACCGCCCGCAGCGCCTAATATCCAGTGGTCCACCATGGACCCGCCTTCATCCATCCCGCTGCGTTCCTCTGGCATCCCCCGGCCCTCGTCCTCGCGGCTGCCCGTGCTTCGTCCCTCTGCTTCCCAGTCCCAGCTGCGCTCCTCGACGGCCGGCCCACAGGTCCAGAGGAAACCGTCCCTCCCGACTGTCTCGAGGCCGCAATTGTCCAGTCATGGTGCCCAGACGCTGCAGAAGAAGACGTCCCGAAGCTCCATTGCTCGCTCAACAACGCCCTCCACCTCGACCCTCCCAAACACGAGCTCCAGCAGAGCATCCCTGACGTCGGCCTCGAGACGTGTGCCGTCGATCAACGCGTCAAGTCGCACGTCGAGTATCGATAGCACCTTCAAGAAGCCAATTGGTCGTCCCCAGTCGCGCCAGACGAGACACAGACCCCCACCCGTATCAGCAAGTCGGGAACAAGGCGTAGAGGAGGATGTGCTGGGCGATCTGGATGGCTTCCGCTCGGCCTCGCGCGCCTCGTCGCGCGCAGGATCTCGCGAGCAGGACATGGACAACGCAGCCGAAAGCGATCCTGAGCCGGTCGAGCCACCTCGAAGGAAGGCGCGACCGTCGCTGTCTGATCGAACCATAGAGAGCCTGTCACAGCTCCCAGCATCGCCAGCTGGCAAGGGGAGAAGGAGGTCAAGTTTCTTTTCTGCCGACAACTCGATGCCTCCTCCAGCCCGTCCAGCCTCTGCTCTGGGAGGCAGCAATCGACGGCCCACGACGAGCGATGGAACTCCTCAGCCTGCGCCCGCGACGCCACGGCGTCTTGGAGGCCTCACTCAGAGAGGCTCCATGACCGCACCAGGAAAACGGAGCGCCAGCACTACGTTGCCGAGCACCACATCAACACCAAGCAAGGCATCTACGCTCCGGACTGCTCTACAACCGAAAGCACAACCTCTCGCGCAGAGACAGAATCTCCAGAGCACACCGAGAGCTCGACCCCTATCCAATAGCAAGACGATGACGGCGCGCACACCAAAGTCTCGCCCGTCTTTGACAGGCATTTTCGACGAGGCCACGTCGCCCCCAGGAACCGCTGCCCCCCTGACGCCGCCGCCAGGCCGACAGACTGCAAGTAACAACCGGACACCAGAGACGAGCCGAAAGGTGTCCAACTCATCCGCCGCCTTGCGAGAACAAATTGCCAAGGCAAAGGCAGCGCGACGCTCAGACGTGACCGTCAATGCCGACGACACTCCCAGAAAAGTCTCCAGCTCATCTGGCACACTCCGGGAACAGATTGCAAAGGCCAAGGAGGCTGCTCGTCAGGCTCACGCTACGAAGCAATTTCGAGTCGACACTCCACCAAAAGAGGTCCCTGCTGTTACGGAGAATGAGTTCGGCATCGAGCCAGATCCCGAGGAAGTTTCGCAATTCGATTTCGGGTTCGACGATCCATTCAACCAAACATCCAAAGGGGGCAAATCTGTACTTCGTAAACGCGTTGATGGTGCTCGCGCGGATGGACGGCTCAACATTGCAGCAATGGCCCTCAGCGAGATGCCAGAAGAGGTCTTGAACATGTACAAATTCAACTCGGACGATGCTACCGTTGCTTGGGGTGAGGTTGTGGATCTCACCACAATGATTGCTGCAGACAACGAGTTTGCGACTCTGCCAGAAAAGCTTTTTCCTGACGTGGATCCAGAATCGTCGTTAGGCGACGATGAAGATGGTCCACAGTTTGGAGCTGTCCAGAGCATCGATCTCCATGGGAACATGCTAACACAGCTACCAATTGGATTGAAATGGCTGTCGCAGCTGTCCAAGCTCAATCTTGCGCGGAATCAACTCTCAGCCGATTCGTTCGATGTCATCAGCCGAATTTCATCTTTGCGTGAGGTCAAGCTTTCTGAGAATAAGCTGCTTGGTGCTTTGCCGGGCAGCGTCGGGTCCCTGAAGCAACTAGAAGTCCTAGAGGTTCAAGGAAACAAACTTACCAGCCTACCGAAGGAAATATGCGAGCTTGTGCATCTGAGGACGCTAAACATTTCGGAGAATTTGCTCACTACCGTCCCATCCGAGCTCTTCACGTCTGTACCAATCGTGGAGCTGATAGCAACCAAAAACAACTTCAGCGGGTCATTTTTTGATGTGGACACAGTTCCTCATTTACAGAACTTGCAGCTTTCCAACAACTCCCTGGCGTCGCTTTGCGTTACTGGCACAATACTCCTTCCGGCCCTGAAAACCCTCAACGTGTCGGCAAACCGCCTCTCTGCGCTGCCAGATATCTCGTCGTGGACCAGTCTGACCACGCTTTTAGCAGGCGAGAACAAACTTTCCGTGTTTCCCGAGGGCTTCGTTACATTGCAGCAACTTCGCAGTGCTGACTTTTCAGCAAACAACATCACCAAGCTCGACGAGAAAATTGCCGTTATGAACGGCCTCATGAATTTGACACTCGTGGCCAACCCGCTTCGCGACCGCAAGTTTTTATCAATGGAGACACAGGACATTAAGCGTGATCTCATGTCTCGACTGGAGCCTACCGAGGGCGGCATGGGTCAAGATGAAGAAGGGGCCGACGCAGCTGTCGGAGCTGAGCTTTCCCACGAGGAAAATGGTTGGCAATTGAAGCCCTCTGGAACTCTTGACCTGTCCTCGCAAAATTTGTCTGAGCTGGACGAAGGCGCCCTCCTCTCCTTTGCCGAACGCAACGATGTGCGGCAACTCTATCTTCAGCAAAATTGCTTGACGGTGATCCCAAACATGTTATCGGGCCTGCCTCACCTCACCCTCTTGGATTTGTCGAAGAACAACATGTCCACCCCGCTCATGGATAGGCTCGAGCTTCCCAGACTCCGCGAGTTACGACTTTCTGGGAACAAATTACAGTCACTCGGTGACCTTTTGACGCTCCTCTCCGCGCCCGCCTTACAACATCTCGATGTTTCGAACAATCGCCTATCTGGTACCCTTCCAAGTATGCGCGACACCTTCCCAGGGTTGATTCTGCTCATCGCTTCCGACAACGCGATATCCGAAGTCTCAGCCAAAGTGCTAGAGGGACTAAAGGTTGTCAATCTTAGCAACAATGAAATTCCGAAACTAGATCCGAGGATAGGGCTACTACAAGGAACCTTGACAAGTCTGGACGTGGAAGGGAACACATTTCGAGTGCCAAATTATGCAGTCTTGCAAAAAGGGACCGATGCTGTGCTCAATTGGTTGAGAGACAAGGTCCCACTAGGCGACGGAGAGACCTTTTAAAAGTGGTTGGGCGGCAGTATACCTCTATTCATTTCTTGTTTGATTTTTTTGGGAAGACTTCTTTGGGTTGGCGGTGCTCACTCAAACCGGTGCAATTTTGGACTTTGGGAAGGCTCTTTGGGTTTCATGACTCTGCGCTCGTGCGGATATGGCCACGTATGTATGTCTGTATGCTTACGGTGCTGGTTTACTGCACATGCCTGCTATTCTTTTCACTTCGTCAGCTACCATGCAGTATATATCATTGTAATCACTCAGTCTTCATCCAAATCCCGTAATGTTGAATTGGTTTATATTGAAGCTCGTCGTACCGGCCTCCTCAAATTCCGGACGCCTTAGTCGGACACTTGACAATTGAAGTTCAAGCTGTGAGGTACATGGCAAGAAAATCATGCGCGGAAAGCGTATAAAAACGTAATCAAGAGTCTAAAGGGTCAATCAAGCTGGTATGAGCACATGCGCTGTCAGCTTGCACGGAAAGAGAGAGCGGCGCGCCAGGCTTGTCCACGAGGGAGCGGAGGAACAATTAGAATACACTGCCGAATAATCTACCCAACTGCCCCCAGAGCGTGAGCTTGACTGAGCGAACATCTTGAAGAGATGCCACTCTACTACCCAAAAAGCCGATAAACCACGAAAACAAGCCGCCAAAAAAAAAAAAAAGGTCGTCGAGCTTGCTCAGATTCGAACTGAGGTCCCACGCAGCACGATTCACTCAATCCCCGCATCTGCTAGGCGGTTCTAGGCGTCGTAGTCTGCAAGACAGTGAAGGCTTTGAAGGCTGTGCAGTTTGGGGAGAGAATATCTCGGTTTGCGTGTGTCATACCACTAGACCACAAGCTCCTGCTGTTGTTTTTGATGAGAGGATTATGATTTTGAAAATGCACGTAGACTGCAAACAGTGAGAGGCAGTAATCTGCGTTGGATGTTGCGGAGCGGCGAGGGTGCACAGAAAACTGGGCAAACGGGAGCGCAATGTTCAACATGCAGACTGCACACATGGCTTTGCTCCTCGACAACTGTACGATTCTAGGCACTCAATAGGGCGCTTTCTGCACCGCCTGCAAATAGGTTTTCTTGCATCCCTCCGCCGTCCCTTTCCAGGCCACCACTCTCGCACTCAAACTCCCCGGGCACAAGGTCCATCCCTCGGAATCACCATCGACGCTCAACAGATACCCCTGATCCAAGTCCAGGTTCCCACGCGGTTCCACCTCGGCAAAGAATTGCAGCTCTTTACCCTCTGCTACCGTCGTGCTATTGTAGAGCACATAGTCCCCGCCGTGCGGCAACGGATTCAGCGTTTGGAGTTGGCCGCCTGTGAGGGTGAAGTTGGGGAGAGAACCGTAGCCGGGGTCGATGAGGCGGAGGAGGACGTTTGGCTGGTAGTAAGGGTCCTTTCACACATTAAGACGTATTTGATGTGGCATAGAAGAAGGACATACAAATAAAGAAGTGGCGGAAACGGCCTTTAAGTCTGCGGAATTGGTAGTCGACTCTTTTTGGTCGGTTGTGACGAGCAGGAAATCCTTCAGTGCTGCTGAGCTGGCTGCATGTGACAGGGCTGGACTCAGGAGGGCCAGGAGCGATAGCTTTACGAGTTTCATCGCGGAGAAGTTGCGGGATGTTGAGGTTGGGACGAGAGTTGAGAAATGTTGGACACGTAGGAAAGTACTGGGGCGAGGAGGAATGCGCCTTGTCTCAGGCGTGCAGACTTTGTCAGGTCCTGTCTGGCCTTTATATTCCTCCTTGACGCCATTGGAAACGTTCTTGCCTCGCCGTGCCACAGATGACAAGTTGACATAGCCACACAGCTTACATGGAAGTGTTTCCATCGTCCGCTTCCAATCATCCAGCTCCCTCGATATTACACGCGCCGTCAAGACGGGGCACATGGAGGTCGCGATCTGCGCTTGCGGGTGGGGTTTGCGGGAGCCCTGCATGGGTTGGTTTATAGAGGCAACGTCATTGAGCCCGTCGTCACACTGCACCCCGGCCAAGGTCAACCTTCGAGGTACCCGCGAGATGTGTCACGTCGATGGATTCGCAAGAATGACGCGGACACCAGCCGCCGCGCCTTGAAATTTGACTCTCGAACATGAATGCGGCACAGGTCCAATGCGATCCCAAGGCACGGTACTCACATCAGAGAAACCGGTTTCTATTTTCGTGTAGCCGAAGCTGGTGGCGCCAGATCGATCGCCCGGCCCAAAGCTTGGTACAATGTATGCTATTCAGCTCGTGACATGCACTCGGACGACTGAGTTGGGCAAGGCAAAGCTGCACAGGGCAAACAGTGACACGGTCGACACAGCATCGCACAAGAGCTGGCATTGGACTTCGACAGTCTTGGTATTGCTGTCACTAATGGTACACAAATCTACAAAGGTACATCTACAAGAACTCTACACCGACGCCAAACGACAGGCCTTTCCTCGTCTGTTCTGCATGTCTCATGACCAGAGGTAGCGAGAAGTTGACTTCGAATCGCGCGATAGGGTGAGCGTAGACAAGGCCGAAGCCTGCTGCGCAACTGGGTAGATCGTCCTTTAGACTTTGCATGGTCCGCTTCATGCTGCTCCGAACAGCTGCACTGTCCATCTGTCCCTCCTTGCTCTTGCCTTTGAGCGCGACGAGCTTTCCGCCGTTGATGAAAGCTTGAAATCGAAGCGGCGTGTCTTTGCCCACCCTGGGGACAGGGAAGAGCAAGCTGGCCCCGCCGGCGGCGTAGACATCACCGCCGACTGCATCCTGACCATCGTGTGGCCCGAGGCCTGAGATGCGGAAGCCGCGCACGTCGGTGGGACCGCCAAGCTGAAAGCGATCATTGATGCGAGACTGTTGAGGCGCATTGCTTCCGGCAGGTGTCAGAGGATACAGCACGCCCCCTCGCAATCCAGCTGTCAGAGTAATGCCAGTATCGCCAAAGGGAAGTGCGACTTGTGACTCTGCTTCTGTCTTGAAGAAGGAGACATCGCCCTTGAGCGGGCCCCACCCAGCGAGTTCAGACACTGTTTTCGTGATGTAGCCGCGGCTGGGGAGGAGAGCATAGTCGCGCTTGTCATTGATCCAGGTGTGCGTGAAGCTAGATTTGAACGAGTCGCCGGCATCAGCGCGGACGGTCGGGGAGGCCTTCTCAGCCAGCGACGTCACTTGGCGCCATATGCCCGAGTAGCCAAACTCATGCCTGTGCCCGCCCTGCGTCAAGTACAGTATCTTGGAGTTTCCTCCCTTCAACACTTCTTCATGGCTCGCCCAGCTCTTCAGGGTTGAGCTTGCGAAGCCATTAACCTGGAATTTGAAGTCTGGATTGGAGAGGATGGGCGTGTCGAAGGCGAGCGAGTAGGCCGACCGTGTGCGTGTTCCCAGAGAGGCATGTGCATTCAGCGTCTCGGCACCGCCAAACAGGTTACGCAGCTCGGCGTTGATGTAGGCGTCTGCCTCGGAATGGCCGGCCTCGGTGCCCGTCTTGATGGTGTAGTTGCCGCGCTCATAGGCACTGAGGTAGACGTCGATATCTGTGGGGGTAGAGGAAGGGTTCGAGGGGTCGGGCCGGTCGATGAAGACTGATATTGGGCTCTTGAAGATGCCTGTCGCGGTCAGAGCTGCGTCGCTGTGCGCGTTGCCTGGGGGCAGCCTTTACCGAAGCGGTTGAGCTTGTCTGTGGCTCCACCAATCTCCCTGATTGCCTCTGCCAGCGTGTATGGCTCTTCTCGGTGTGCGCTGAGCAACGGGTCCACCACGCGCTCGAGGAAGGAGCGTCTCGTCCGGTTGGCATTGAGCACGCGGACCGACGATATCGTCACGGGAAGCGTCGTGTTGTCCTCGACCTACAAAAACCGTCAACGTGGATGCGTCTAGAGCGATTGATCCGCAAGAAGTGCCCGTACCAACTCGGCCAGGCGCTCCTGTGCCTTGTGCTGCTGCGCGTGCAGCCGCGCATTGAGCTCGTCCTCTTGCTTCTTCGCCGCTGCCGGGTCCCTCTTCTGCCTCAGCCTTTGGAAGACCTGGCAATGCGGGTCAGTGCATGCTCCACATGTGCCTGAGCGGGCAATCTCACATCGTCATCGGGAGGCGAAGCCATTGAAGCTGTTGGGTGTCTTCGTCGAGCTCCCTCGCTTGGCACGGCGAGTCTTGAACAAACGGCGGAACCGCCAGATGCCCGGTCACGTGCGACGCTAGCCGGCCAGCGCCTCTCCGACACCTCCAGCGCCGCTCTTGCCTCGTCCCCTCACCCGGGCACTCTCAAACACACAAAGAACTGACCTGTTCTGCCCAAGACGCTGTCTCGCTCCTGCCGTAGAGCCGACGCAGTAATAATCCCCTCGTGCCGCATCCGCCACCTTTTCTATCCACTTCGCTCCCCTTCTGCAACTCATCAACCACTCTCAACACTTCCCCCATCCCACACTTCCTCCACCTCCACGAAATGGCCACTCCCGCCGCAACAAAACGCTTGACAAAAGAATACGCCGCCATCTCAAAGTCCCCCCCTCCTTACATCATCGCCCACCCCTCCGAGAAGAACATCCTCGAATGGCACTACATCCTAACGGGCCCGCCCGAGACCCCTTATGAAGGCGGACAATACTGGGGCACCCTCATGTTCCCGCCAGACTACCCCTTCGCACCGCCCGCCATCCGCATGCACACGCCATCCGGCCGCTTCCAGCCCTCGACACGGCTCTGTCTCAGCATCAGCGACTTCCACCCCAAGAGCTTCAATCCGGCATGGGAGGTCAGCACCATACTGACGGGGCTGCTGAGTTTCATGACGAGCGAAGAGATGACGACGGGCAGCGTGCGCGCGAGCGACCACGAGCGCAAGCTCTTCGCCCAGCGGTCCCGCTGGTGGAATTCCACGGGCGGTGGGTCCAAGTCCACAGCCGCCGCACCGCAGAGTTTTAATACGCGAGGCATCGGCGCCATCAAGGCCGGGGATGGAGGGGCCAAGTTTAGGGCAGAGTGGCCGGAACTGGACGAGGAGAACCTCACGTGGATGAAGGAGAAACGTGTCAATATCGCCAACGGATTGCCCATGACGGCGCGGGGCGAGCGCGAGGAGAAGAACTGTGCCCCGGATGTGGCTGGATTGAGGAGACGGCCTGGTGGTTCGGTGACGGGTGTCTTTGCCGTGCAGGAGGCTGCGCGAGATGTCGGACAGAGCTGGCTGAGCCGGAACAAGTGGAAGATGGTTTTCGGCGCGCTTTTCACCTACATTCTAGTGGCAAGGATGCTGGGAGAAGAGAGAGTTGCGAGTTCTGGCTGATACCCCTTTTAATGACCTTTCACAACCTCATTTCTCGGCGTCGGCACGGCATATCGCGGAAACTGTAAGGGGTACTGCTCTTCAGCAACAATAAGGAGGCGTCCGCGGCGTCATATACATTATTGCCATAACAGGCTCTTTTGGTCCACGAGCTCGGCATGGCGAACGATTGTATGAATACGGGAGATTAACCAGAGACTTTGTGAACCTCCACACATCACTTTAAAAGAGCCATATCATTATGTCCGACAAACGTCCCTTTCCACTTCCCCATCAAGATTGTGGCTTGAACATGCCAATCCCGAGCATACTATGTCCGGGAAACTCCCTACTGGAAATCTGCGTATTGTGAGACCGACCCTGACTGGCGGTGGCATGCATCACCACTCATCGTTCTTGATCCAAGCATACGGCTTTCGTCGTCAAGCCTTGTGCCTGTCCTTCTTGGCGGGGTCGGCGTATAATCCCCGTTCTTAGACCTCCAGCCTTATCCGTCCGCTCGCAGAACCCGATCCATCCCTTCAAAAGCGTGTCGCTTTCGCACCCTGCTCTTTCGCACCTGCTTCCGTCCACATCATCTAAATGCCATCTCGAACTTCCTCCACCAAATCGTTTCCGCGTCAAGAAACCACGGCGAGGCGCTTTCAATTAGTTGCTCCGGCGACATCATCGCGTGTGGGGGGAGGTAGCTGGTCGCCATGACGAAGACATCACAGGTGCCGATCGAGGTACGAGCGAACGCGCAGCTCATGATACCGTGGGGCATCGGACCATCGGGGAATGGGTAGGCTATATTGAGAACTTGAGATGGGCTTTGAGCTTCTGTCGTCCTTCTTCGTTCGTGGTTGATGAAGGTGTCGTGTGGTGAAGTCCGCGCCAGGAGGCGGTCAAGGCTGAGTGGGGAGTTGAGGTTTGCTCGACTGCATACTCTTTGACGTTTATGTACACTGTATCTAACAGGGTCAGCAGTCATCCATCTGGGGTGTTTGACTTCTTGCCTTACATTCGGTGTACTTCACCGCTTGCCCTCAGTTAGATCTTGATAACCAACCAAAAATAGCAGAAGCTTCCAAATGTTGCCACGTTGAAAATATAGATGGCGGGTGCTTTCCAGCCTCGATTCCGCACAATCTATTCCCGGTTTCAAATCTGTCTTGTTTCGATCAGTGACTGCTTATCGACTCGCAACGGCGCGAGTGCCGGCGGGATTGCGCAATGCCGTGGAGCTTATTGCCCGTAGAAAATCAGCGGGCACGTACGACGGCAGCGAGTGGCAACAATAAGCTCAAGCTAGCGTCGTAATATGCAGCGGGAGTTGGCAAGATGGTATGTAAGACGGCGGAATACAAGCGTTGACTACGTATATGTACCTCTCCCATCAATTTCTCCGCTGATGCCCATTATGAAATGCACTGCTCAGCTGCCCCCGTCAGCAGGTCCTCCATGCAGGAGGCTGAATCTTGCATAACTTCGGCCCAATAGGGACTTGAGCTCGGGACGACGGCAAACGCTTGGTGAGGAGGAGGCTGATGGTTATCTCCGTGTCCGCGTGGAACTTGTGAGAGAAATGGAGCTATACGTGATGTATATGTGATGGGTGATGCTATTGGGACGGAGGTGGAATGGGTTTGCCTGTTAGTGGGCTCGGGGTGTCGAGATTGGCTCGCTAAGGATTGACGTGCAGCAAATCAGTGCATCATGGCCGGGATGCGGCGACGGAGTGGCGGCGGAAGAGGGCGATGGAAGACTATCTGCGGGAGTGGCGGAACGCGAATGAGGCGATATGCAGAGGAAAGGGATGCAAGATGAGTGCGGAAGATGCTTGAGCCCGTGCCATTTTATGCTGCAGTAAATACTCCAGTCCCGCTGCCTCGTACGATTAGGCGGCTCAGCAATGCCATACGATGGCCTCTCGAGATGCGGTCCAGAGGAGAAGGGCAGGGCAGTTGTGGCGACTACAGGATGGAATATCTACATTGAGCTTGTTATCATGGTCTAGATGGCCACATATCTGGACCAGAGTAAAGAGGCATCTTCTGAGGACCATGGCCCTTTGCCAGTCAGTGCTCAATGTACACCTGCCCCTGGCGTTTTCCCAACTCTTTCTTGTCGCGCAAGACGTAATGAAGACATACCCGGCTCAAAGTTCTCGAACACTACTGTGGCACTTCCATGCAAGGGGCAATGAGGGGGCAATGAGGCTGCAGCACTTGTCGGCATCTGTGTAGAAACAACCGCTGCCCCTCTCTTGATACTAGACGTCAGACACTGGAAAATAGAAGAGAAAGATATCGTGTGAGCGCTATGAGTACACCGAATGACACTGGGGTACGCTGTTCAACACTCCAGACGAACAAGAGCCAAGGTGTTGTTGAAACAGCAAGAAGACGCATTCTAGTACGTCTTTGGAATCGAATGTTCACTAGAGGCCCGTATAGTTGCGCGGTAATTAGTTTGTCAACTCCAGAAGGGCCTTGTGTTAGTCCGCACACAGTCTGCGCTACCCTGGATGCAAGAGGTCCCATGAGTAGCGCCGGAAAACCAATCAAACTGCATGCGGTCCGCCTTGACGGCCATTAGCCATTAAGCAGTCTGGAAGACAGTAGCTCACCTTAAGGCCATCGAAGCGGGTCGTCCCAGTGCCCGGGCCGGTAGCTGGTCCCTGTTGAGGCGAGGCATCTATGGCATTTCGCTCTCGAGGCCTGGAGTCCACGAGCCGGTTACCTCGTCGGAGATGTCTCGTAGTAGCGCCATGGTAACCCGTGTGCAACACGAAACAGGAGCAGGGAGGGGAGGAGAGGAGAGGAGATGCGTGGACGCCACCGAGCCAACCACTCGAGCGGCGACCTAAGCCGCTTCAGGCTAACTTGGGGAAAGAGCCAACACGGTTGCATCGTCGCGCTTCAACCCACCTCCACGTCCATGACTCTGGAAAGGTGATACAACGGGCCAGCTGCGTGTTTGTTGGAGACCCACGAGCCCTCACGGTCAGCCTGATCTATGGTGCAGCGTGGCGAATACCTGGTCGACAGCTAACGTCAAGAACAACTGCAGGACATTCATCTAACGTTACAGCACGGAGGTGAGAAACATATCCAGGGTATCCGCTTGAAATTTTCGACCTCGTAGCATCGAATTGTTAGTTCCACTGCATTGTCTCTCTCTGTCCATCGTTGCCCAGATCGCCGGCAATCAGTGAACATACGACAGAGTAGCAACGAAGGATCCCGTGGTCCAAAGTAGCCAGAGAAAGCAATTGGGTCGTTACCGTGTAGTCCGATATCTGTGCGCCGCGAGCCTACGCTTCCCGACGATCATTCCCCTGTTCAAGTGACTGCCCACCTGGTAGGGGCTCTGCCTGGGTTGTGCCCATCATGTGGACTTCTGCCGTGTTTGTTACAGGCAGTGTGATCAACTGCTCTAGCAACGAGCTGTCACGAGGCGCGAGTAGCCCCGCGACAAAGTAAGTCAACCCAAGTTTCCCATTTCCAAAGACTCTCTTCTTCGCTCTTCTTCTTCCAATTAGCCGTACCAACCATCGGTTACAATGAAGGTAGGACAACCAGAAGTTATTGACTCTGTCGAGGCCTTGGAATTGACATTAACAGACATTCTATAACGTATACCTCATATGTTTTTTCGCTGCCATCGGCGGCGGTTTGTTTGGTTTCGACATCTCTTCCATGAGCGGTGTCTTGGGGACCAAAGGCTACATGAACTACTTTGGGAATCGTATGATACATCTATGGGCTGTTATCATACACTGGCATTTGACTAACACTTTTCAGCTAGTGGATATCGTCAAGGTGGCATCACTGCCTCAATGCCAGCAGGCTCGCTGTGTGGTGCATTGATATCCTCATTCATTGCGGACAAGTTCTCGCGTAGGACTGCCATACAAGTAGCTGCCGTCATCTGGATCATTGGCTCCATCCTCCAATGCGCAGCCAATGGCGTTCCACTTCTCGTGGTCGGTAGAGTCGTGGCAGGTGTCTGCGTCGGTATTGCATCCTCAATCGTTCCTGTCTACCAGGCCGAGATTGCACCAAAGGAGATTCGAGGCCGCGTCGTGTCTCTGCAACAGTGGGCCATCACTTGGTAAAAGCTTACCCTGTTGCATCCATCAGCAAGCCTAATGTCCTTCTAGGGGTATTCTGATCCAGTATTTCATCCAGTACGGTGCGTCCTTCTCCGACGGTGGAGCCGACAACGACAACCAAGGAACTGGTGCATTCCGCATCCCATGGGGCATTCAAATAGTTCCAGCCTTCATACTTTTGGTTGGAATGTTCTTCTTTCCCTACTCACCACGTTGGCTCGCCAAGAACGGACGATGGGAGGATGCCCTCCAAGTCCTAGCCCATCTCCACGGCGGTGGCGACACCAACCATCCCAAGGTTCTTGCCGAGTATCGAGAGATTGAGGAAGCACTTGCATTCGAGCGCGAGGAAGCCGTCTCTAGCTTCAAGGCCTTGGTGAAGCCCCGGATCCTCAAGCGTGTCATACTCGGTATGTCCATTCAGATGTGGTCTCAGCTTTGCGGCATGAATATTATGATGTAAGTCAATATCCGTGATCTTCATTTGGTGCTATACTGACTTCGCACGCCGCACTTAGGTACTACATCGTGTACATTATGAAAGCTGCAGGTATCGGGAACCCTCTATTGACATCCTCGATTCAATACATCATCAACGTGGCACTCACGCTGCCTGCCATTCTCTGGCTCGATAAGTTTGGCCGGCGACCTGCTCTCCTGCTCGGCTCCTTTTTTATGATGTCGTTCCTATTCATCTCCGGTGCCATCCAAGCCTCATTCGGGCAACATTTTGACGATCCTAATCATGAGACGTCCTGGCAGGTCACCGGTCACCCAACGGCCTCCAAGGGTATCGTCGCTTGCTCGTACCTCTTCGTTGCAACGTTTGCCACAACTTGGGGCCCAACTTCTTGGACCTACCCCTCAGAGATCTTTCCAGCCAAGGTTCGTGCCAAAGCCGTATCCCTGGCCACCGCCTCGAACTGGACATGGAACATGATTCTCGCTTTCGGCGTCCCGCCACTACTGTGGAGCATTAACTGGAAGATGTACATGATCTTTGCCACCTTCAACGGCCTTGCTTTGATCCACGTGAGTCTGTCAACTAACTATCTAAAAGCCCCTCGCTAAAGCATTTGAAGATGTTCCTAACTGCGCCGGAGACAAAGGGCAAGACCCTCGAGGAAATGGACGATGTCTTTGACAGCGGGCACCCGGCTTGGAAATCGGTGCCCAAGGGCTCGCGCCTCGACCAAATTCAGCGAGATATCGAACAGGGCGGGTCCAAGGTGCCAACTACGCTGGGTGGTGGACGAGGCCCGGCGACGCACCTGGAGAACATAGAGCCGAAGGTCTAGGCTCTTCGTATTTACGCTTTTGTATGATGGTGAGGAAGAAGCCCAATTTCGGCCATGCAATTGGGTTAAGAGTCACTCAAAAGGAAGTGCGTAAAGGAATGGATGGATAGCACCCCGGCGGGGAACAGTGCAATCCAGCTCAACATCATGCTTAATGACAATCAATTCTTCAGTGTCTAGTACACCCTCACTTTTTGTCTGATGCTGCTAAGCATTACTGCGATCACGATCAAGTTCGAACTCAAGGTAATGTTTTGGAAGAGGCAACCTATGGAAGAAGGCCAAGGTCGCGAAGATGGCTTCTACCCCTATTATTATTAAAGTCGTCGAAGTAGATGTGTACAAGGCACCTACAATGATGCTGCATGAGGCTGTCATAATCTATAACGTAGGCTTGGTCCACCCCTGGGCACACACGCCGATTGCCTTCGAGGTGATCGGCAACAATACCGCAGAACCATCCTTCGGGCCTTTGAACAACGCGCACCCTCAGCTAGGGAAAGCATGTGGTGTCTCCACAACGTGAGACACGGGTTCCTGCTGCTCAGCCCCATGTACCTTCTCTTTTTCGTCGCTGGCCAAGCCCACCTCACTCGCGCCTGCAAACCCATGCTCCTCCAGTGTCACACTCTCCATCGTAACTTGCACCGGTGTTATTGGCAGCTCAAGCTGCTCCACCAGCTCATCGAACAGGCTTCCTTCCGGCTGCTGCCCTCGTCCAATTGCACCTAGAATCCTCCCGGCCCGACGAAACTCGTCACGGATTGCTACAATACCGTTATGCGTGACTGTACGGGCCACGTTGTGGTCGAGTTCAAACGGGTCTTCAATGGCAAAGAGGTAGCGGTTGCGAACCTCTTTGCCCCCCGCTATTGTGGTCTTCGCGCCCGTCCAGCCTTTCTCCTTCTTGAAGCGGATGCCGCCTAGAGTGCGGAGGGAGAGGATGTCGGTGGCCCAATTGAAAATTGGCGGGCGGGGGCCATACGGCGATGGCCCGGCGAAGTACTGGAAAAAGCCGCGGAGGAGTTGGCCAAGCGTTTCTCGGTTAAGCGTTATTCGACCAGCTTGGGCCAGGGCAAGGATCTCCTGCTCATTGTCCCAGAAGCGTACGGGGTAGCCTTTAATTATCGTCTTTTGGAACATGTCCTCTAAGCCCTGGAGGTCTTTCGGTGGACGCCACGATAGCTGAAGATTCGGACAGACGGGCGGTGATGCGATGTTGCAGAGATAATGCAATACCATGAGCACCCAGCCGTAGCTAGAAAGAGTGCCGGAGTAGCTGCTGTTAATCTTGCGGCGCTTGGCCCATGCTTTGATGAAGAGAACCATTTCTCGAACGCGTGGGTCGCAGCATGAGTAGCAGCGCAGGAGACGAGTGTTGTGAATGCCCAGAGGATTTCCGAAATTGATGTCGCATTGGACACCTACGCCTGTCTTGGGGAAGTCAAGGGGGCCAAGAACCTTCTCTCGGCGCCACGGCCTATCGTGTCGTGGCTTGCGCTCTTCGCGAGGATTCTCGATGCTATCTTGTGGCGGGGCTGACGTTGTCCGTGGTTCAATTTGATTAGAGTCTGCGGGCGTGGGACGATTGTGGTTCAATTTCTTAGAGGTTCCAGTATTCGCTTCAGGGTTGGAGGCATCGGGTACTGCCTCTAATTTTGGTTGTGTTGGCTTCTCTGACTTCTTTTCATCTAGGCCCGTTGACGGCTTTGTCAAGGAGGGCGGTTGTGTGACGATAACTTGTGCAGGGGCAGGATATTTCTCCTCTTCGGGAAGATCATCCCACTGCCGTCTCTCCTCAGACAGTGCTTCGTACAAAGGTTCCGTTGGAGTCTGGCAGACTTTCAGAATCGGTACTCGCGTCCTAGTCAGAAGCCGGGCTCCCATATTTGCCTCCAGCAGCACCTTCTCGAGCAGCCGAGGAACATGTTTGCCGGCCTCTATATCCAGATCGCAGGCCTGGTCCTTCCATATAGGTATGATTGCTAGGTCCATGTCTGATACCGCAGTTGCGAAGCCTGAAGCCACACTTCCAAATGCTTCCAGGCGAACGCCCAACAAGTCGCCGGAATAGTCCTCGTTGATTGCGTTTTGGCAAATCTGTTCGAGAGACTTCCTGAAAGCCTCCTTCTCCTCGTACTCAGCCAGAGAGATCCTAATCTTCGGGACTTCCTCCTCGACGACCGAATCCAGATAGCGAAACTGAGCCACTGAATCTTCTGGTTGTTGGTTCCGGTATAGTGGTTGAGCGTGAAAGCTTGCCCAATGAGGCGACTGCTGCGTCGTAGGCGACACTGACACGGTGGGATTGTGCGGTCGTTGCAGAACCCTTGGAGGCTGGTTGGTAGAAGTAGGCGATTGCGGCATCTGCCCGTTCTGGGGGGCCATGAGATGTGTGTTCCACTGGTGGTGTTGCTGAGGCCGATTCTGACGAGCAGCATGGGGCTCAGTCTGTGCCACATGACCAGCGGGCGGAAGTTGAGGTGGGTGGGAAAGCGCATTGGTATGCACCGGTGCCTGCCGACCCCGATTCGCCCTGTGGGAAGGGCCGCCTCTCCCTCTGCCGCGATGAGTGTTCATTCCTGTACTTTGGGCATCTTGATGGAAACTACGTCGATTCCAATTCTGCCCATGGCGGTGGTGCTGGTGCTGGTGCGGTCCTCGCGCGGAGGATTGAGGATCAGTATCATGGTTGGATATTTTGACATTGCCCAAGATCATCTGGCGCAGCTCCTCTTCCAAGCCACTCGATTTCTGGCCGTCCATGACCTAGGTAGTGCCCTCTCAGGCCTCTGTCCGGGGGTGTTGAGACAAGAGCGTGCTTCGCTCGGACCTGGCCTGCCTGGACCTGACCTTCACATGGGCGTAACCGTATGCGGCCTAGCGTGGGATGCTCGCGCAACAAAGCCGCGCCGAGCTTCATAGCCAAAGGCGTCCGTCTCTCTCTCTCTCTCTCTCGCTCTCTTCCCTTCCACTTCACTTCTCCGCAACGACTCGGCACCATCCTCAACACGCCCACACCCACACCCACATCCGCACCCGCACTGCCGTCTGTCTCTGCCTGCCCACCATGAGCACCCAGCAGCCGAGCACCCAGCAGCCGCGCCCTCGTGGCCGCCGCCGACCCCCAGCCGATCCGCTGCGCAAGCCAATCCGCCCCCTCTCCACCATATCGAAACCCGTCCAGCCGAGCCTGCACGCCGACCCTCGCTCTGCAGCTGGCGACCAAGGCATCTCGCTCGCAGAGGCTCGGCAGGAGTTTGCACGACAAGGTGCCATCTCGCTGCCCATCACCGTGTCGCGAAAAGACCTCCGAGAATACAGGGCCCATGTCATGAGGCTGCAGTCTAGCAGAGGCCGCATCGACATCCAGGACGAGACACAGTTCCCCACCCCCATCCGCCTGCATCGTCGCGACCCCCGGGCACCACCCAGCGGCGCAGTCGACGAGGAAGAGACCGTCGAGGACATTGAAGAGAGCAAGGAGCGTGAGCGCATGGAAATACAGAGGGAAGAGTATGTCTTCAACTGTCCAAATCCTTGTCAACTCTGCTAATTAGGCCAGGCGTCGCCAGATACGAGAAGCGAACCAGGCCCAGATTGCTCCCGCCCTCAAGAAGAAGGGCAAGGCCTTCCAGAAACACACCGAGCAGAAATATCGACCCGATGACACCCCGGAGGCCGAGAAGCGACGTCTGCTGCGATACGAGGAGACTCTGCCATGGTGTCTCGAGGACTGGGAGAATCGTTCGACGTGGGTCGGCTCTTACGAAGCCGAGCTGTCTGATGCCCATGTCATGCTAACTACCGCCTACGAGAAGGGGCAGGATGTCATCCACATGGTACCCTTGGAGCGATGGTACAAGTTCACAGCTAAAAATAAATTCGTAAAGACCAACACGGCTGAGGAGGCAGAGGCGATGATCAAGAGGGCGGCAAAGAGCCAACCGAGCTTCTTGGCCGAGCGGGAGAAGCGACTCATCAAGCGGGAGCAGGATGAAGCTGCATACAACCGCGGCGAATCCCATGCAGGTCGACTGAGGGCCCGGATCGGTGGTGGGGACGACGATGAAGGGGCGGGCCCGCGACGACGTGGAGCGGACGACGTGCCCAGGGTCAAGCGCGAAGCAGATGCCGATGATATAGATTTCAACATGGAGGAAGACTTCGCGGACGACGAGGAGGGATTGAACGGGCTATTCGAAGGCGACGAAGCTGACATAAAAGACGCCACAGAGCGCTTGAAGCGAGATCAGCTCGCTGCTGCCGCGTTTGACCTGCGAACAGAAGGCGATGTCTATCGACAGGAAGAAGCGGAACGCGAAGAGAAAGAGTTGGCAAAACAGCTTGAGAAGAGCCTCCGCAAGACATTGATAAAGAAGGAAAAGAATTACGACTACGAGTCGTCCGACAGCAATCCGTACTCGTCGTCCAGTGAGGATTCCGAGGACGAAGAGGAGCTCAAGCGGAGGGAGGAGGAAGCGCGCAAAGCCGCCGAGCAGAACGGAGTACCCGCCGATGGCGACAAAGTACCATCGGGCGCCTCCACAAAGGGAGCCAATACCCCGTCTGGCGTCCATAAGGCTGTGGACATCAACAAGAAGAAGCGGCCGGGTTCCCCCAATCTATCGGATGCCAGTGGAAACGAGTCGGCACGCAAGAAGCACAAGACCAAACACCTCGACCCGTCTCGAAAGTCTCATTTGTCTCAGTCGGGCCGCGGAGCTGCCTCGGGTAGCGACAGTGAAATGACAGACGCCAGCAATGCGAAGAAGAACAAGCAAAAGCTGAAGATCAAGATGAACCCCTCCGTGAGTGGCAGCCCCAATGGCAGTCGGGCTGGAAGTCCTGCCGCCTCTCAACTCAACGGCAGCAGGGCTGGCAGTCCGTCAGCGCTTGACAGTGCTACTGCACCCAAATTGATGCCGACCCCGCTTGAAGTTTATAAAATGCTGCCCAAAGAAGGTGCTCCTATCCAGCAGACGATCAAGATGTTCCGAGGTCGTATTGACAAGACCAACATGAAGCAGTTCATCACCATGGTTAAGAGAATCGCAGTATACGACCAGGAGCGCCACTGGCTCACACCACGCCCCGACCCCCCTGCGGAGTAGAGCTCTGCGATCAAAACCTTCCTTCGGCAGCCCAGGTCAACACCATGCCTGCACTATCTAGGGCCCATAGAGCAAAGTATGTCACATGCTCTGCGACCGAGTGCATAAGTCGAAAGCACTGCTATTTCTTTCGGTGATTGGGCTTGTGGCTGCGTATGAACAGTCCCGCGAATGGCTCACACCGCGTCCAGGCGTCATAGCTGAGGTAGTTTGAAAGTGGGCATCGTTTGACAGGACGCTCGATTCCTACGACACTGATCTGCCACCTCTTGAGCGACATCTGGTCCTGTAGTCAATAGCTGCGCCACCCATGGAGAATAATAGATGCATGAAAAAGTCGAGTTCCTCCGTGGATCCATTCTACACGATGAATAATGGGCAATTAGCCGAGTGAAACATGTCTCCAGGTGAGTAGGTGAGCTCTCTCCCTCGCGTCTCTGAACAAAACACCCCGACGCTAGATTCGACCGCAAGCCTGATGTCCGGCCTAAGCTATCGCTCCCCGGATAACACATGCCCATGCACAACCGTGATAGGCGCGGCGGATATCGGAGCTAGCCGCATCTTTCCCCTTGCACGGCTCCTCAATCCACGAACCTCGTTCCGCCGGCTCGTGCTTCTCGCTGACGTCTTTGACAATTCCGACTCCGACGTGTTAACTTATCCTATCTTGTCCTGTCTCACTTCGCCATGCGTTGCCTGCCCTCTTTGTGCGACAACTATTTTTCGAATCGTTCGTCGAAATCATCGTCATCGGCGCCGCCGTTCTTTGTGCGATGCCGGAGCATGCAGCGCCCGAGCCGTCACCACCCGGGGTTAGTGAGAAGGACGGAGATATGACAACGACGACGACGACGACGACAACGGGCGCAATTGCTCAACCCCAACAACACAGGGGAGAAAAACAATCGATATGGCGCCGCGCGCGAGACATTGTCTTCTATGTTCCACCGAGATGTCGCTGGGACCCGTCGTCGCCCCCAACCTTCTCGCTGTCTATGAATATTCTCTTCGCATTCGCGGCGGGCTTCACCGTCGCGAACCTGTACTACAATCACCCCATTCTGAACATCCTGGCAGATGACTTTGGAGTACGATATGAGCAGGTCGCACAGATTCCGACAGTGATGCAGGCTGGGTATGCGGCAGGACTGCTATTTCTGTGTCCGCTGGGGGATCTGTTACCGAGGAGGCCGTTTGTGGTAGGGTTGGTCTTATTTACGGCGACGCTATGGTAGGTGTGTTTCATCTTGTCTGGAAAGAGAAAGGGATTTGGTTTTCAGAAAAAACCATCTCAAGGGCCAGCAATCATGTTATCTACAGTTGATGGTCCCCACGAACGTCGTCAAAATCATTCCGAGTCGTCGAATCTGCCATGTCACGCGATGGACTGACGGAACCAGGCTCGGCCTCTGCATAACCACCTCCCTTTCCGTCTTCACGGCCATATCGTTCATCGTCGCCATTACAACCGTGACGCCGCAACTCATGCTCCCCCTCGTCGGTGACCTAGCTCCTCCCAATCGCCGCGCAACAGCCCTCTCCGTCGTCGTGTCTGGCCTTATGCTCGGCATTCTCGTCGCACGCGTACTTTCTGGCACCCTCACAAACTTTGTCACCTGGCGCGCCGTCTACTGGCTCTCATTCGGCCTCCAGTACCTCATCTTCATCCTGCTCTGGTTCTTCATGCCAGACTACCCCGCGACCAACCCGGGAATCAGCTACTGGAGGTTGCTGTGGACGATTGTGCAGATGCTCGGGCGACATCCCGTGCTTGTGCAGGCGTGCATGGCAGGGCTCTTTACGAGCGCCACTTTTACGAGTTTCTGGACAACGCTGACGTTCCTGCTCGCAGGGGATCCGTACAACTACGATCCACTGACTATCGGGCTGTTTGGGCTGATTGGAGTTGCAGCCATGTTTTTTGGACCTTTGTACGCGAGGACTGTTACGGATAGATTCGTGCCGCATTTGTCGGTGCTATTTGGACTATCGTGCTGTTTGACAGGCATTTGCTTGGGAACTTATATTGGGCGTTTCAACCTTTCTGGCCCTGTTTTCCAGGCACTATTGCTCGATTTCGGGATGCAGACGGCGCAAATCGCGAATCGGAGCGCCATCTACGCCGTGGAGCCTAAGCGACGCAATGGCGTCAACACGGCGTTCATGGTTTCGACTTTTTGCGGACAGCTGATAGGAACGGCGGCCGGGAACCACATCTACGCAGCCGGGGGTTGGATCGCTTCAGGTAGTGCGAGTGTTGGTTTCATTGGGCTAGCTATGCTGACCATGATTGCTCGCGGGCCTTGGGAGACCTGGTGGCTGGGATGGAGAGGTGGTTGGAGTATGATCAAAAAGGATAAGTTCAGCGCAGATGGAAAGACGGCTGAGAGCGCGCATCATGTTCGAGATGAAGCCGGGGTCAAAGACGAGGAAGAAGGTGATGTGGAAAAGGGCCTTGAAGAGGTTGCTGCGGCGTTGAGACACGAGTCCCCCCCGCTCCATGAGAAGGACGAGAACCGAGCTGGGAAGGAGATGAGCGAGAAGAGCGGGAGATCTAGTAGAGACGACGAGATACAAGCAGTGAAAATATGAGAAGATGTACGCCGTTCTAGGCGCAAGGGTCGAGGTTAACGCATAAAGAGGGCTAGAACGTGGGCATTTTCGCGGGCCATGATAGACGTGCATCTATTGTTGCAATACCATCATATGATATCTACAATCTTGTCATCTTCATCCTCGTCCTTGTCGTCTTGCTTCAGCTCCACCAGCCTGCCACCTCCAGCATCCTCAGTAGGAACGTCGTCTTCCTCGCCCTCTTCTTTCCGCATTACGATTTGCACGACGCGATCGCATGCCTCTCGAACGCCCTCGTCTTCGACATGCAAGTGGCATTCTCGAATGATGGGGTAGACTTTGACCTTCCTTAGTGCGTCCCTACCTTCCCTTGTCGTGCTCAGTAATAGCAAACTCTCCAGGTGAGTCTTCATGATGTCGGTATCCTTTTCCCTTTCCTTGTCGGGCTCTAGCAGCTGTAGTTCATCCAACATGCCTTCTGTGTCTTCGTCCGAGTATTCCTCAGGCCCCATTAGAGGGAGTAGGATGTAGGGTAACAGGTTCGCGCCAATGTGTGGGGCGGGGAGAGTTGGATCATGGTTCAGACTTGAGAGAAGTACCGGGTGGGAAGGGACATGGAAGGTGCAGTTTTTGATGGTCGATGCGACGCCGAGCCGCCGAATGTGCGAGGGATGCGACGTAAAGACCTGCAACTTCGTGAGGGGTATTATATTGGAATCATGCGGCTGTGAGGACGTGAGATATGTGCGCGCTTTGGGAAACTGAAGGCCATCAGCTTCGTAGTAGTATGCCTCGATACATGAGCAGGGGTACCTTTGCAAGATCTGCGAAGAAGTAAGACAGGTAGTCGAAGTCGGCGTGCTTGTTGTAGGCACCCTCGGCACCCTTCACAAAGCAGTCCAGCAGCTGATCCATGGCCCATTCCGAGGTGGAGAGGGTCTTGGGGACAGCTCGCTTCAGTTCCAGTAGGCGTTGCAGCGAGTCGTCCTTGGCCAGATTGGCCAGCAGCATGGCGATCTCGTTTGCATTCTGCTCCGTCTTGTCCTGCTCGTGCATGAGTCGATGGCCCGGATTCTAGCGAATGGCCAACTGACATACAGTGATCCGTCTCAGCAGAGTCTCGACGAGCTGGTCATCTTTTGCGAGCGACTGGACGACCTGGACGTCGTGCGAGATGTTGATGAGGATGGTGAGGGCGTTCTTCGCAATGGGCGCATAGTCGTTGACCAGAAGCTTCAGATATTTGACAGGCTCGAGCTGGTTCCGCTTGAACAGGCCGACGTGGGACTGCGAGTAGCCAACGAGATGCTCGGCAGCTCCAACAGACAGTCTGTCAGTCTAGATGTCTCGTCGAGCAAGCGGCGCGGGGCATCTTCTTACCGACCTGGCGAATCTGCGTGTTGCCATGGTGGAGAAAGTCGACGAGCTACATGAAGACGAATCAGCTGGGGTGCGCCTTGGCTCACGACATGAGGCGCTTGCTTGCCTCTTCCAATTCTGTCGGCATGATACCAGTAGTCGTGTCTGATGCACTCTGAAATTTCGGCATGATGGAATGAGATGCGAGCCTTATCGATAGCACCATTCCGCTTTGGGCGCTCCTGCAGTGCCACCATATTCAACCCTCTCACCCTCTGCAAGCCTCCTCTGATCCATTCTCCACTCGACGTTTCGAACCGCCAGCGGCTAACATATGCACATGTTGCACAGTGCACGCCTCCCGTTAGCCGCCAACAGCCATCGTGTCCTCTGGTCCATCGTCTTCTCCAGCTGCTTCACCTCGACGATCCGGCTGTCGCTGTTTCCGTATGCAAGACGGCCATTCTATCGCTATTTCCATCTCCCTTGATGGCCTCTCGCAACTACGCAACCCGCATCCAAAGCGGCTCTCGTCATGCTCTCTCCGTCGTCGGCGGCTTCGACTTGCCGATGCAGGTGAGCCCCTCACCCCTCTATGAATAGATGTACGGGCCGCTCGCCAGTTCGTCACATACATTGGTGGCCATTGCGCAAGGTCATGCAGGGCCAGCACACCACGCCCGGCAAATCAGGGCCGCTTGCACGCCCGGGGTGAACGTGGTCGGTGAAGCGAGCGTTGGGCGCTTACGGGCCCGGCAGCCAACCACCAAAATTATAACCGCCCTCCTCAGTCTGATGGAAGCGCCGAGGCTTATATGCCTCTTGATTGGTTTGTCCTATACACCGCTGCAAGGGCGCCGGCCTACAACCGCTATTGCCTCGCTGCAAAAGTCAAAGACCTTCCCGGACGCCTGGCGCCGCCGCTTGTGTTTCCATCTTATATTCACTCTCCCCACATTATCCGGCCTGCTAGCCAAGTATACCATGGCCCCAACTTTGTGAATCTTCGCGTCCTGTGTTATTCCGTCCTTTGTGCGTATCCATGAAGTCGTCTGTTCGAAACAGCGTGGTTATTTTAGGATCGTGATTCTGTTCCCAAGAGGAGGATCAAAATGGCAGGCCCTGCATTACAATTGTTTCCTCCGCCTCCTCGCGCCCCGAGACAAACGAGCCCAAGCAGACGACTCCGAGTGAAACCTCCCACTCCCGAGCCATCAGCTGCGGTGGAAAAGATGGATAGTACAAAGAGCGTCAAGCCGCTGAACGACTTCCATGAGCTCATCATCCAGGTCAACTCCGTACCAGTGTCGCCGTCGAGCTCGATAGCAGCGCCTCCGCAAGCACATGTCGTTCCTCGTCACGTCACACGGACACCATCTCCTGAGGCGAGGCCAGTCTTCGACTCACCGTCACGTCCAAGAGGGCCCTCCCCGAGTCCACCAAGAAATCCTTCGAGGAGAGCTCGTGAAGGCCGAGTGCCGTCTCCAGCTTTCTCGGTTCAAGAGGCACACGCAAAACAGCCCTTTCAAACCGCAAGCCCCGACTCCAACCGAGCAACCTCTCCGGCCTTTTCCACGAGTGCAACACTGGTCCGAGCGAATAGCACCGCAACGCAACTGCAGAGGGCACCTTCTCCTCGGGGAGTGATCCCCATGCGGTCTATCTTCCCTGTCTACGATCCCACGGTACCTTTGGCACAGCAACCGTACAAACCAACCCAGGCATCGCCCACACATATCCCCAGGTCCCAGATCAGCCGGTCACCTTATTCGCCTGACTTCTACATTCCACACAGCAACATCGCAAAAGATGGACATACGAATCCTCCACCAAAGCCTTTCTTTACTCCATCTCAGTATCTGGATAATCTTTGGTTGGCCTGCAATGGTCAAGAAGATCCCAACGTGCAGATATACGCACTCCGCATGCATCGAGCGACCACAGCTAATCCGACCATCACCTTTGGTACCACTCCATCCCTCCCGTTCTACAGCCTAGCTCAATCCAACCTGGCCGGTGAACACGAGGTGCCGAGCATCATGAACGAGATTCTGATCCAACGCCATCACCCAACCCAGCCGCGCGTCCTACCAATCACTCAACTCGATCTGATTGCGCCTCCTTCAATGGACAATGCAGTTTACGATCCTCACATGCAGCAAGAGCCAACAACACTTCTCACCAGCGTTTTTCCCAAGCTCGCCGCCTTGGCCGCGCTTGACGCTGCGGCAAATTCCCCAGCTGCATCCCATATTGCTCTAGCCGACCCTGGAGCTACCTCTCCTGCGGCCCAGCGACTGGCTGAAGATGTCTTGACAGGCGCCGCTCAGCGTGAATGCTGTGCACTTGCCTGGATACGAGACTCGTCTCAACAGCAGACAAACCCATGGGCGCAACACATGCCGACAGAAGGCTCATACCAGCTACATCACCCTACCCTCGGGACGTTCCCCATACAGCTAGAAGGAGACTGTTCAGTGATCAATAAGCCTTCAACCCGCCCGCAGACGGCAATATACGGGCATAACATGCCCTCGGCCCCGCAAATGACGCGGCAAAAGGCCGCATCAATCACCCTGATGAACCCTTACGTCCTCTCACCAACGTCCCCGCGAGCAGCCGCCTTTTCTCCTCTACAACCTCCACCCCGCCTAGACTCTCTCAACGCGGACGTTCGCCCGATTTCCGTGACACCCTCTGAAATGGACGTGTCTCAGCTTCCCACGACGACCGATGCAACCCAAGACGACGCAATGCTCGCCCGCCTTGATTTCGCCAACGATGCTCTGGTCCTGAACCTCGGCGCCATTACTCGCTTCGGAAACCCCTTTCTCGTCGATGTCATCGCCTCCACCCTCCTTGCCGTGGCAGTCGCAGAATCGGTACGCGGTCGCAAAGCGAAAAACCGGTCGCAAGATAATTTCGAACCCCCTCCTCCAAGTGCCATTCTGGGTCAGAAAGAGCCTAGCGACGCACAGGCCTTTAAAGCTTCGTTCATGGAGGGCTTCAGCGCATGGGGCGGCAAGCCAAAGAACCCGGCTGCGAGTCTGAGGAAGTGGAGTCTAGGCAGCAAGACGACGGGGCGGACGAGCAGGGGAGAGAGCTTCGATAAGGACATTGAGTTGGGGGACTGGTATGGGCAGCCTAAAGCGACAACGAAACAGGGGAAGAGGCAGAGCGAGAAACGGGCAAAAGAAGAAGGGCTACCATTTGTGACGAGAACGATCATCACGGTGCTGAGCTTTGCATTCAAGACTATTGTCTTCGCCCTCAAAATCGGCATCAAGATCATCGCTGGCCTCGTTGTGATGATTACGCGCAACTTCAGCAGATTGTAACCCTCGAAACGTCTCCAGGTCGTGACGCGAATGGCGAGTCTATCGAGCCAAGGCTGGAGTCATGGCTCGACTTTGTCTCACTACTAATGCTGTATATACTCGGGCCGGAGGAGAGTTTTTCGTTGTGGTCTGGGGTGGTGTTCGCATTGGGACTGTTTTGCACAGGAGTTTCTGGGTCCAACTGGCATGATACCTCTCTTACGATTGCTCCTAGAGGTTATGGGTACATTCTTTGAGACCCCTCTGCTACAGGCATAGCATATTTAATACCCATACGAGTTTTTCCTCCATTCTCGACTCGGTCCACTCTTGATATCCATTGCAGCCCTCTTTCCAGGGGACTCAGCTTTGCTCTTTCCAGTAACGTTAGAAGAAAAGCACCTTCCGCATGTTTCACACCTTTTATGATCTGACAAGGCGGATAATTACGTTTTTGGGGGCCAGTGGGCTGATTCATCCATAAGAATTGAGTTGCTTTTATGGGCCTTATCGCCAAGTAATCCCCTCGGAGGTGTACGAGCGATAAATAACCACTGCAGGTCCATCGTGCTACTCTATGGCATCGCGCGCCCCATATCAAATATTCCCCAAGTAACAACAGGAACAAAAGCATAGCTTTAATTATAACTACGCTACACACCAATCCAGTGGCCCCTCGTCGAACAAGAGGAGGGAGCAGTGCGGCTTTACCCCCATAGGCACTCCACGAGAAAAAGAGAAGAGTGAGGGAGACGAAACAGGGGCAGTGGCATGGTGGCCAGGCTGAGCATGAGGGGCCGTCTGGTTCGTTTAATTTCTTTGTTAACTCTCACATGAGAGCATAACACACACCAACTACCAGTGATGATCGAGACTCAAGTTGGAATGACCTGTCTAGGTTAACAGTGTGCAGAACGTTCGTCCATGGAATGAGTCAGAGTGGAACGAAGAACGACTCGACTGGCTAGGCAGCCAATGTTTACGCATTCACTGGACCCTTTGGCCCCTTCAGTCCCACGCCACGGAAATGCATGGTCTCCGAGAGGGTTGTGACGGCATAGATTTAAATCAAACATAAAACTACTTGGTATCATCCATGTCATTACTTACCACTTCGGTGGGCCGAAGCGACCCCCTTCAGGAACAGTTCTGTAGGAACATGCATGCCAATCGCAGCCCTGTCGAGCGGTTAGCAATCCAGTTTCTCGATATTCTCCAGCAATACAGAGGACTTACCTGTTTGTACACCTCTGTGCCCCACCATTTGAACCCGTCCATCCATCCCGGAAACACGATGCCAAAGAAGATGACCACCACCCCCACCGCAAGCCCCGAGTCCAGCGCTGCGGACAAGGTCATGTTGTACTTTTTCCACCACGCATGCCTCCGCCTCCGGATCTGGTAATTAAAAATATAGCACACTATCGCCCAGACCGAAAAATTCAGGCCCGTCGCGGGGGGGATCCAGCTCAAGCTGCCAAAAACGACGGGCATATTGACTTTGCGGAGTAGGGACTTGCGGTTCCGCCTTGCGAAGTACCAGACCCCGACAGGGGCCACGGCACCGACGAGGAAGGCCCACACGAGTGGCCGGTATAATGCACCAGGACCAAAGAACCTCTTTGGGCCAACAACACCCCATAGGATGCTTCCGTTAAAATGAACACGGGCGATGGGACAAATGAAGCCGTTGATCGCTTCGGAGGTGCAGATGCCGGGAATAAAGGCGAGCATCCAGTTCAAGACACCGATCTGGGTGAGACTGGAGATGATGGTGGCAGACAGCTGTAGGTTGAAGAGGATCTTTGGAGGAATCTTCATATAATGGCCAAGTTTCAGATCTGATGCAAATTTGAGGCCTTGAGTTGATGTGATGTATCCATATGTTGTAAAGACCATGTTTGCCACTGGCCGACCGGGAAAAGCGACGCCGCAGATGAGCTGACAGATGAGGTAGAGACTGCTCTGCTGATTTGTGATGGCCATTACGATTCCAATGGGAACGAATAACAGAGCTGCGATTCCGAGAGCGAGTAGGAGCCCATACCATGGGAGGTGAATGGGGTAGTACTCGACTACAAAGATACCGATGGCGGCCATACTGAGCCCAGTCAGGATATACCAGACGATTGGCACATCGTCGTATCGCCGCATAAGTCGGTTATGGACATCTTCTGCATTGAGCAAATCTTCGAGGTCTGGCTCAGAAGACGTGCTGAGCCGTGTCGCCCTTGGCGATGCAGGCCTGCCGTTACTCTCCACCCCGTTGGCTACGGGTTCATAATCCGGGATGCCTTTCCGCCGAATCTCAGCCCAGGAGCCACGCCACTGTCTCAATATGGCCTTGCCATGCCAAAGTGCTGTGTGCGATATCAGAGCTGTCAAGGCCGCGAATTGGAGTGCGTAACTCAGAACATAGGTGATGGGGAGGAACACGCGGCTGTAATTCTCATACGCATCGTGGTCGAATAAGAAGTCGTCCGTTAGGATCTTGCTGACTTCGTACATCTTGCCTTTATTGTCGAAGACGGCTACTGATAAGATTGGCATGTACGCCGAGTACATGACGTTCGCGTAATCTGGAGACGTTAGTGCGCTGTTGAAAAAAGCCATGCATTGACATACACATCAGCGGTGCCATGATCCACATGACCACGAGGAGACCTCCGAAGATATTCAAGGCAGCCCAGAAGGGAGTCACCAAGGGCGAGCCAATGTAGGCAATCTGGCCCCAGTCAAAGGTCATGGGGAATAGGCCGAGCCCGGACGAGATGCCAAACTAGACATGTCAGCGTGCTCGCGCCAGATGAAGTGGTTGTACATACCAGATTCGCCACTACGACGTTGTCGGGTGCAAACCAAGTGATAACGCTGAAGTAGCTCAATGCAGGCATGAGCAGACCAGGAAGAAAGTAGAATGCGGCGGAGCCAAGAAACACAATGACGAAGAACCTGGACCGTGAAATCATCCACCCATTTGCGGGTTTGTTTTGTTCCTTGTGCAGGGCCGTGAACATGGCAGTCGATACGAGCGTCATGGGCCATATCATGCCACTTGGGCGAACGAGATATTGACGAGTCAGGCCAGCAAGAGCATAGCCCAATATTTGGGTGGATAGAGTGAGTAAGATTTGATACACGACGCCGAGATCTTGGTGGTAGAACTTGGTCTGTTCCACTATGACCTGGGACGCGTTAGCGCGGTGGAGAGCGCAGCACCACACCAGTAATCTTACATCGGTAGCAAACGCAAATCCAAACGACACATTGCTGCTGATGTATACGCAACAGTGCTCTTTCTCGTTCCATCGACCCTGGGCCATCCAGAGCCGCAACCGTCTCCTCCAGGCATCCCGCGACTGCGAGCGTTGCTCGACGTGGAGCGACCCATTAACAAAAGTCTCATGCGGATCATCTGATCTCTTCAAAATTTGATCCCATAGCAAACCGAGCGGATGCACAAGTAATAGAGCAATGACGGGGGTGATGCTGACGCTGGGGTATCTCAAAGAAAAGAACAAGTTGGTGGAGGAGCCCAAGATGGCAAACAAGATGGACAAGATCCACATTCGAGGGGTGTTGATGGACAGGGTGATATCATCCGTGGTATTCACCGAGGCGCGCACCTGCGCGTAAGGAGAGTCATCGTTGGGGTGGCCGTTGGACTTGATGTCATGTAGGTCATCGCTATCCGAGTCGTCCTCGTCGCCCTCATCGCCCTCATCGCCCTCGTCGCCCGTCGCCTCGTCAATATGACTGCTGGTGGAAGACGAGTGCAGGCTTTCGAATATTCGAGGCGCACTGGCGGCCGACGGTGCTACGCTGCTGGCATTGAAGCGCGGCTCCAACCCAGCCTCGTTTCCATCGTCCCTGGTGCTGCGTCGGCGGCGTCTCGAGGACGTGGGCAGCGGTTCGCCCTCATTCAGAGGGGCCGGTTCGCTCTGCCTGAGCTTGCTCTTGCCCTTGGCCCTGCTTCGTTGGAGGATGTGCGCGGTCACATGATGGTCATCGGAGGCTGAATCATCGGGGCTGGAGCTCAGCGAGAGCACGGGGAGCCCACCGTAGGAGCCGGTGCCCTGGGCTGGCGACGAGCGCACCAGCAGCGGGGCGCGGGACATGTCTTGGGCGTGTATGAGAAGCTGCTCTCTCCCAGCGAGGTCGCGAGCGTCATCGGGGGGCGGATCGGGGGCGAGCGAGGCGTTTGCTTTTGTTTCTTTTGTTGCTGGCAGGGGCAGGTCATGGAGCTCGAAGCCGCCTTCGTCGCTGGCAGGAGCGCAGGCAGCGGATTTTGTGGCTCCGACACGTGTGCGGGACGGCGCAGCAGCGTCTTCGTCTGGGCGGCCTTCAGACGACCCCATGCCCATGTGCCCATGTGTGTGCGAGCGAGCCCGCGGCAGGGGCGCCGAGTGAGGCCATCCAAACGAGTCTAGCAGTTAGCCCGGGTCCTTTGCTGTGCCCTCGTGACTTTATCTGATGAGATAACGGCTAGATCCGCCACCTCTCCCTGCACTGCATTCCGATGTGCCCCTCCTCCTGCAAGGCATGCGGCATGCAGCACGCGGCACATCGCTCTCGGTGCATGGCACTTCTCTGCAACATTGGAAAGGTTACAAGGTACAAATACTCGTACATGCTGCTTTTACACGGGTGCGCGACGTCACCCCCCCACATCCACGGGTCGCCCAACGTCACCATGGTCGTGAGCGGCGGTGAGACCCTCCACCATGCTGATGGCGCCCTCGGGATCGTCCTTGTTGTACAAAAACAAGCCCTGCAAGGCCGCCGTGCTCGCCGTGTTGGCTAGGCCAAGTTCTTTCGCCCTCGCCATAAATCGCTGCTTCACTTCACCGCCAACGTCAATGTCGGCATAAAACCGGTCCCAGAGACGGTCTATCTGATGTTCCGTTGCCTCGCCCAGTCGCACCGTCATGTCCACACGACCGGGCCGAATGAGCGCCTCATCCAGCCGCTCCACATGGTTAGTCGTCAGGAATATTATGCGTTCCTCGGCGCTGGCAACGCCGTCGAGTGCGTTTAACAGGCCGGAGAAGGTCACCGTGGCTCCGCTGTACCCATCTGAGCCCGGCTTCCTGCGGTTCATAAAGGCAGCATCCGCGTCTTCTAGCAAGACCATGGTACGTGGCGGGACCTTTGTGAGCAGATGGTTCAGGCGATCATCGGTCAGGCCTCGTTCGCTGACGTTGAGTATGGCGATGTTGAAGTCCAAATGGCCCGCTAGCGCTTGGATGAATGAGCTCTTGCCTGTCCCAGGAGGCCCGTACAACAGATAGCCCCTACGATACGGTATACCCCGATCAAGGTACCATGTCCGCGCCGCGATGAAGGCCTGCACATCCTCCACAATCCTCTCCTTGACACCGCGCTCGAGAACCACCGACTCGAGGGGCCTCTTCCGCTTCGGGTCACCAAATTGCATCCAGTCGGGACCCATGGAGTTGTATATTACCGTCTTGCCCTCCTCCAATCGTCGAGCCAGCTGGTGTGCTTCGGCCAGGATGTCTTCAAACACATTCCGATGCGCGTACAAGGTCGTCAGGCTTATTGTCTCGAATGGCATGCCCTTGGCCAGGTCGAATGACTTTTCGCGCTGGCGATTGACAAGTAGGAGGGCTCCACCATATCGCAATATGTGCCGGCCGTGGCCAGGGACGAAGGAGAAATGGGTCGAGTTCGCGGGACCCGTCTTGGACTGGGCCGTTCTGACCTGGAGGTGGTGGAGGCGCGGGTTGTATCGCTCAATAAGCCGGGCGATGATGCCTCTCTTTGCGCTCGGCTTGGACAGGTTCGAAGGCTCGGCGCCAGCCAGTTGGGCGCGGTGGGACGCGGTCATCCACTGGAGGACCCACGGATAGGCCTCGTCATGGGGTGTTATTTCGAGGTCAACCAACATGCGGCGTCGCAAGAGGGAGGCGCCATGCTGCACGCCTTTCTGGCCGATACGCGCTGCGGCGGCGAGAGCTGCGAGACCAAAGCCCTACGGAACGCGTGAGCAGGAGGCGGGCAAAAGCAACAAGAGCAGGCTTACGGCGGTAAAGAAGGGATTGTCAGTGAGGTGCGAGAAGCGCGACGCGAGGCCGTCGCCGGGAGCGGACTCGACGGCGAGCTGCTTCGCTATCTGCTGGCGTCCATCACTCGCGTTGGGGTCCATGAGCAGAAACTGCGATGACGCGGGCGAGCTCTGGGCCCGCGGGCTGCGCTAGCGCTGCATCGAGCATATGCGCCAAGCACCGACGGGTGCACCCTGTCTTGTCTTCCACACGGCCATCTTTGCATGCTAAGTTCGGATGCATTCTGTGCGGACACGCCGGTCGAGGTGGTCGAGCTGCACAGCTGGCGAGGGCAGGAGCAGCAGGAGCTGCGTGGCGCGGGCTGCACCTGCCGCCCGCAGACAGCACACCAGAATCCGGGGTCGCGCCTTCCTCCCCCACCCAGCGCAGTGGAGGCTGCAGCTGGAGCTTGGGGCACGTCTGGACCGCTGGAGAGTGCGGGTGCTTCACTCAACCCTCTGTACCGCCCGCACAACAGCCTTCTCCCTCAACAGTGTCCTGTCCTGCCCCCGGCCTCCAGCAATTTGTCTCCCCTAGCCACCATGGCCACGGTGACGATAGGCAAGTCCTATTTCGATGCCCTGCTTCGTCGGTACGCCGCACCCTCCCCACGTGCTCCATCCATGTCGTAGCTAACGGCGCAAACAGAGCAGAGTTCGTGCGTGAGCCCTCCAGTCCTCCGATGCCTCTCCCTGCCTCTCTGCCTCGAAGCTCTGCGAGACTGACAGGTGACCTGCAGCACACATCTGGCCATGCTTTCGACACCTATCCCTCGCTCTCCACTAACGTCACCATCTCGAAGGCCGAGCATGATTACCTGGTGAGTACCCCCGGCCTCGTCCTGTCTCTACGACACTGGCTGACTTGTCACATTGCACAGCTTCAAGCTACCCGAGAGTATACCCTGTTGAAGAACGCTCTGTTTCGCGGCGGCCTGACGACTGAGACGCTGGAAACACTGCTCGCTGGCGAGAGCACCGCACCGCATGGGGACCACGTCGCATATGCGAATGCCTGGGGAGATGCTACCTTCCTCGAGCCACAACCCGCCCCTACCAACATGACTGCTCCTCCACGAGCCACTGATGCATATCCCTACTCGGATAACACGGCTGTTGGCGATAGTCTGCACCCTAGAAGTCAACCTAATCTCTACAACAGAGTTCATAGCTCTGGGCAGCCAGCTTCTTCGATTGAGTCGCCCGACAAAGATGAAGATTTCCTTATGACCACATCTCATCGCCTTCCAGTCACTGACCAGAGAACCCTCGTCTTCACCAACTTGTCGGAACGGACAACGCACAAGGACCTAGTAGGAATAGTACGAGGCGGCAGGTTGCTCGACATCTTTGTCCGCAATGACCGCACGGCTACTGTGTCCTTTGTTGAAGGGGCTCACGATTTCCTTGCCTATGCGAAGCGAAACGACATCTACCTCCAAACCAAACGAGTAAGTTCTTCCCTTGGATCACTTGGCAATCTCTGCTGACCGGTATAGCTTGAGGTGCGCTGGCACGATCGACAGTTCCACGTTCCAGCCCACGTGTCCAACAAGATTGCGAACAATGCAGCCACTCGAAACCTTGTGGTGCGGGGTGCCGCTGGAAAGCTCACAGCAGAGCAAATCCGCGACCATTTGGATCATATCCACAACCTCGTCGTGATCGACATCAGCTTTACAAACGGAGATGCATACATATCCACAAACTCGATTCATAATGCTTTGTTCGCCCGAACATGCATGATGTCTCGTACCGCTTACAAGGGCCTCCGCATTGAATATTACCCCGATGAATGTGCAGCACCGCTGCCCAAGCCTGCACCCAGAGCTCACACCCCATCCATGTTTATCAAGCCCATGCCAATTACCAATCGCTATACCCTTCTCGAGCTCGACGGCAGCGATGTGGATGCGGAGTCATCAGAGTCAGACCAAGAATCGTACATCACCGACAATATCCGGCTTCGCAACAGCGGATGGGCAGACACAGTGGTGGCCTAGATCACTAAAGCATGCCCAACTATTCTCGAACAGCCATGACCGAACCAGGAAGCAGTGAGACGGAGTGAGGGGCAGCTCCATGGAATTGTGGACAACTTACATCGCCTGTTATTGGGCGCGACGATAGCGTTGAGGCTGGATTCTCCCCACACCTATTCCGAAGCAGTTATATGGCACTGCTTGTATAATTTCACCGCATTGCGATGCCGAGTTCAGTAGTTGCTACCTCACCCCTTTTCCATTATCATAGATACCCCATTAGTAGTGCATAGCTGCGGGCTTCCAATGTCCAGCATATGGAGACGGCAAGATTCTTGCCATACGTTCCCTTGAACCCCTGAGCGCAAACTCCCCCGCCAGGCTTTCGGTGACTTTCCCGCCTTGATTAGTGCTACAAGCACGCACGCGAGCGCAAGGCTCGGTCGGCCTTAAGCGCAATCTTAAATCCGCGGTAAGCCAGCACAGCATAACACGACGCTCTTGTTTTGATCCATATAACCAGGTACGGCGCTCCTCGGGGTCCGGATCCAGGCCTGGCCGTCCTCTTCTTTTCGCTCGATCATACAGACTCGCGCAATTCCAAGTCGGCACAGGCCACTCGGCCTTGATACTTTTCCTCGATATGCCGTACACCCTCATCCTGTTCGCAGCCCGCAAGCCCGGCCTCGCGCTCGACAAGTTCAAAGCCCACTGGGAGCACACGCATATTCCCCTGCTCAAGTCCATCGTCGGCGACGACTTTCCCCTGTCTTACACGAGACACTACGTCGAGCGCGACACCCAGTTGCCGAATGCGCCAGCCCATATGCTATTTGGAGCTCAAGAGGACGTCAGGTTCGATGGGATGGGGGTGTTGACATTCATCGATAGGAGCCACTACGAAAGGTTCGAGGGGAAGCTGAGAGGAGAGACTGGGCCATTGCCGGGGAGGGGATACGGCGGGATATATGGCGAGGATTTGAACAGGTTCGTGGACGGGGACAAATTCAAGGGCGTGTTTATGGGGGACAGTCACAGTTCGGGCAGGGATGGAGGAGTCGTGGGGTGGAGGTTTGTGGGCAGTGTCTAAAACACGGGTCTTAGGCATGCACAACGCAGATACGGAAGTGGGTAAGCGACTGTATCGTGCGGGGATGCGGGTTGTGTTTGTGTTCTCGGCGCCACTTTCTCCATGTACTGCGGTAGGTAGTTGGTATCTGTTTCGGAGAGCGATACGGGAGTCGATAACTTTGACAAAGCTAATTACCATCTGCCTTTTCAATGCGGTTTCTCAAAAGAGACAGGATTCCCTGTAAGGGAACGAGTTTTGTGCTTCGTCCACTAGGTGAGGTGAGGTGCTGTCAGCCAATGGGATCATTCGATCTGTCCTAGCATCGTCTATCTCCGCGCCTTAACACCGAAGCCAATTCCCACCGCATGCGCCATTACGGAGTACATCTTGAGGCCTTGCCATCTCAATCTAAGCGATTTCGTCTCTTTCCAATGCAATGGCACCAATCGTGAAAGTCGCAGTTATCCAATTATACCCCAAAGTCAGCCCTCCATTTGGTGTCACATATTCCCTAGACTGCCGGCATGACATCATTCCACTGACATCACCTAGCCCCTCCAGCTCGAGCACAACTTCAACAAAGCCGCGAACTTTGTCCGCGCGGCTGCCATTCAAGGGGCTGAGCTTGCCGTACTTCCAGAGTATCATCTGACCAACTGGATGCCGAAGGCAGATGGCTTCGTTGACCTCTGCGAACAGTGGGAAACGTATTTGAGGAAGTATCAAGAACTAGCTAAAGAATGCGAGATATGTATAGTGCCAGGGACAATTGTCGAAAGTCATAAGGGAGCAGAGAAAGAAGAAGACCGGTTGCTGAATGTGGCCTACTTCATCGATCAGCAGGGCGCGATAAAGGGAAAGTACGTCAAGAAGAACCTATGGTATGTTAGATGACTGTGACTGTGGTTGAGGTTGAGATGCTGATGTAGGTAGGGGCCCAGAAAGAGAACACCTCAGCGGGTCAGGAAGAGACGAGCACCCTGTATTTGACACGCCATTAGGGAAAGTGGGCATGCTGATATGCTGGGAGTGAGTAAGGTCCCGGTACAAAGTGGCTGCTTCTTCTCAAATTGACTATCTGAAACACCACTCAGTGGTGTGTCCGTATAGTCGTGTCTGAGAAGTTCATGCCTCAGCCAATATCGTACTTTGACGACCTACGCTGACTTTGTACCGCGACCTTTAGTCTCGCTTTTCCCGAGGCGTTTCGTGAGCTGATAGCACAGGGCGCAAAGATGATCATCATCCCCACTTTCTGGACGTTGAGTGATTGCTCTGAAGCCGGGCTGAAACACAATCCCTCTGCAGAGGCGCTATTCTTAGACTCGATTCTTACAGCTCGAGCTTTCGAGAATACATGCGGTGGGCATACCCGCATAGACGACCTCAGACGAAGATTAATTAAGTTTGCAGCCATCGTCTTTTCAAACGCGGGTGGACCGCCCGGGCGAGGCTATGCAGGCCTTTCCCAGGTTGTGGTGCCGTTCGTGGGGCCGCTTACGCGGCTCGGGAGCTGCGCTGAGGGCATGAGCGTGGTGGATGTCGATATGCAGATGCTGGAGGACGCGGAGGAGAATTACAACATCAGGTCTGATCTCGCGAGGGACGACTGGCATTATGACTACAGACACTCAAAGGACAAGGAGAGCAAGCTGTGATGGGATTTTATTTGCGCTGTACAGTACGATCATGGTGCATTCTACTCCTATCTCATGTCATTATGATAATAGACGGCTCTTCCAATGCGCCAAGTCCGAGTGCTCGTCATTTGGATACGAGCGTGTCGCCGACCACGACGGCCTTCATCTTGCCGCGTTCGAGGAAACTCTCCTCGTCAGTGGCCAGTTGGGCGGCGGCCTTTGATTCGTAAATGGTCTTGTAAAAGTCGTGGAACAGCTTCTCGCTCTCCCACGTCAACTCGGCCACGACGTCGTGGTCGAAATCTTGCGGGACGCCTCGAAGAACGAGAGGAGGATTGTCCGGGTTGGCCGTGGTGCCGAAGCCCTTGCGTTCGGCTCGTGCGATGTAATGTCTCTTGTGGACTGGGAAAAGAGGCCCGGTTATGGACTGAAGGAGAGGGATGTGTGTGGACTCGAAATGCTCTCTGAACTGGTCGGAGGATATGGTGGGCTTGCGCGTGACAAAGAGCAGCAGCGTGTAAGTCATGGCTAGAAGGCTAGAAGGCTAGAAGGCTAGAAGGCTAGAAGGCTAGAAGCGAATGGAATATGCACGAGAAGGAATGTGGTGTTCTAGAGGGCACATCAGAGGAGCCGCGGCTCTGGGACTAGATATAGGCGGCGCACGCGAGAGTCAGTCGCGAGGCATTGCGAGGCGGCGATTCGCAGACGAGGCAGGCGAGGCAGGCGAGGAAGGCGAGGCATTGCGAATCGCGCAGTGAAGCGTCCATGGCGAGGCGAACGATTCAGCGGTGAAACGCGTTACGCGGTGGAAGATTGCCAGGAGCAGAGGGCGGAACAGAGGGGAGAGCACGTGCTCTAGCTCTGGCTCTTATCGATAAGCCCTAGCTAGTCGGCCTAGTCCAGAGTCGGCAGCGGAGCGGGCGCGGGCACAGAAAACAGAGTCGAAATTAGAATTAGAATTCAAGTGCGACGCCGTCCACCTCACCACCATGAGCCTGCGCGACCGATACCCCAACGGCCCCAACGGCGAGGCCCCGCGGCATGCCCCCGACGATGAGTCGGATGCCGAGGAGGAGGCCCTCGTCAACGACTACCGCGAGCAGGTCCAGTACGACGGCATGGACGACCTCGACCGCATCCCCTCCATGGGCGGCAGCCACGACATCCACGCCCAGCTGCAGGCCGCCGCGACGCCGCTGGAGTTTCAGGCCACGCTGGAGACAAAGTTTGCCAGCTACGACAACTACTGCAACCTCTTCCACTATATCCTCAACTCGGACGGGCCCGTGGATCTCGAGGTGCCCAACGTGAGACAGCCCCTCCCCCGTGCTCGGGCCTACCCATCCGCTGACAGACCTGCAGTACTTCTGGGCCTGGGATGTCATCGACGAGTTCATCTACCAGTTCAACAGCTTCTGCAGCTACCGCCAGAAGGTCGCGCTCAAGGGCGAGAATGGGGAGGAGATTCAGCTGCTGCGCGAGAACCCAAACACCTGGGGATGCTACAGCGTGCTCAACGTGCTCTACTCGTTGATCCAGCGCTCGCAGATCAGCGAGCAGTTGGCCGCCATGAAGCGCCTTGAGGACGCCAACCAGTACGCTGGCGACTATGGGAACAGACCCCTGTATAAGATGCTGGGCTACTTCTCCATCATAGGTCTACTGCGAGTGCACTGCCTGCTGGGAGACTTCAGCCTGGCCCTCAAGACGCTCGACGACATCGAGCTGAACAAGAAGGCCATGTTCGCCCGCGTCATGGCCGCCCACTTCACCACCTACTACTACGTGGGCTTCTCGTACATGATGATGCGCCGCTACGCCGACGCCATCCGTATGTTCAGCCACATCTTGGTCTACGTGTCGAGGACGAAGAACTTCCAGAAGACGGCCCAGTACGACTCCATCACCAAGAAGAACGACCAGATGTACGCCCTCATTGCCATTTGCGTGGCATTCAACCCCACCAGGTTGGACGACACCATCCACACGGCCCTGCGCGAGAAGTACGGCGAGCAGTTCAACAGGCTGCAGCGCGGTGGCCCAGACTCCCTCCCGCTGTTTGAGGAGCTCTTCCGTTCGGCATGTCCCAAATTCATCGCCCCGACCCCTCCCGACTTTGACAACCCCGAAGTCAACGTCGACCCGATCGAGCACCACCTCCGCATCTTCATGGACGAGGTCAAGAACAACATGCTGTCGCCGACGGTCAAGAGCTACCTCAAACTCTACACGACCATGGATCTCAAGAAGCTCGCTGGCTTCCTCGAGGTCGAACCAGAGAAGCTGCGGTGCTGGCTGCTAGTGAACAAGCAAAGGAGCAGGCAGGTCCGATGGAGCGAGGGCGGGTTGTTGGATGGCGACATTGTGAACAGCAGCGATCTGGACTATGCCATGGAAGGTGTGAGTACAGGCTGCTGCGCTCGCCGCAAGATGATGACTCTAACACGGACACAGGATCTTATCCACGTGTCAGAAGCAAAGGTCGGCAGACGGTTAGTAGACTGGTATCTCCGTAACCTGGCCAGGACCTACTAGACACGACGACGACGAACAAGGGTCGGCATTGCAAGGGTAGGGCCCTGGGCGACCATGAGCAAGCATTTGATCTGGAGTTGGGCTACTATGGGTTTCGCGAAGTGTGTTAAAAGCATTTCTTCGGAGGATCTGGAGAAAACGGGGGGGAGGGAAGCTATCAGCTGGGATACTCTTATTGAAGAGCGACATGGGCGAGTAGGTGATGGAGCTATGCACAGCCCACGCTGGCGGCGAGCAGATGCGCTGCAAACTCCAAAGCAGATAGAAGCAACCAAGCATCCCATGCCCACCCAGACAGAATCGAGTGCGCGAAGCGGTACCGTGAGATGAGTAGATGCGTGTGTGTGTGAAGAGGGCGGTCGAATGCGGACATGGCGCTTGCTTCAGCTTGATGATGACCCCAGCCGCAGCCCGGGCGATGAGTGGACGACACCTTCTCGACGGGGCCGCTCGCTGCTCGCCCACGACGCTGTCCAAACACGGCCCGCGCGGCCTGAGCTCGAGGAGTCACAGCAAAACAATGGCAGCAAGCTGAAGACGGCCTCTCACCAACCTGCTGCCGCCGTTGCCCCCGCATTCCCTCAACACCACCACCATGGCGCCCGATCTCAACGCTGCCGTGCAAGGAGGATCGCGCCAGTCTTCGACGCCGGCTTCGCGACGCGCATCGCAAATCTACCCCATGAGCCCGCCGCCGCTGCCTCTGGCGTCGCCGGGGGGAACCGTCCCGCCATCTGCCCACCAGCACCACCAGCAGTCGCACGCCTTCCCGCCGCTGAGCCCAGGCACGAGTGTCGACGCTACGGGCGTGCCCATGCGTCATCCTCGCCCTCTGACGGCGGCCGAGCTTCATCTGCAGCTGGAGAAGGAACAAGAGGCCGTGGTAGGTATTGGCCAGCCGGTGTTTACCCTCGCCAGGGCTGAAGATGCTACTTGTAGGTCAACCGTCTGACGCGAGAACTGTCGGCCTTGCGAGCCCACTCTGCCTCGGTGGCGTCAACGGCCTCGAGCGCCACGTCCGGAGTCCTCCTGGACATGACGGATGCCTCTGCCGCGCACGCCGGAGCTCTGACGGGCCCTACACATCCCACCTCGGCCCGTCGACATCGCTCCTCGTCCAGCGTCTCGCGGGGTAGTATCAGCGCAGCCTACGCCGGACCCACGACCTTCACAACGGGCATCCCCCTCACCCCTGCCACGGCCGGCATCCCTCACTCGCACCACCGCTACTCGGTCTCGTCGCAGCCCGCAACCAGCGACCCGTCCAGTGCCCAGCAGGCCAGGAGCGCCAGCGTCGTCAGCACGCCGCGCTACGAGGAGGTCGCACATTTCAAGCAAGAGCTAGACGAGGCCAAGCGGGAGAATGAGGTGCTCAAGCAGCGCATCCGCGAGCTGGAACGTATGATTCGTGGCGAGGGCGACAAGCAAAGCAATGGAGCTGGTGATGCATCTTCCGGCGTAACAAGTGCCGAGCCACGCACCTCTCGATAGGGAGCGGCGCGGTGAATAGGCAAAGGCGTGGGTGTGGGCGTGGGCGGGCAGTTGCGATTGAGATGCATCACCTTGACCCGCCTCGACGCAAGAGGACGCTTCAAGGTCACAAGCCACTTTGGGTACTGGGCATGCCTGGGTCCCACTCTATCAGGAAATGCGGCGATTCTCCCTCACATCCATAAGCACCGATATGGCAGGCTTTTCTGAGCAGTTGGAGGTGCGCGGCACGACTTGCAGATGACTTGATTAGACCGGGCAGTTTTACGCGGGGCCGAGTAAAATGACTAACGAATGAACGGGTTACACCACACATGGACGCCCACAAGAGTACCCTTGTACATGCTTATCTCTGTCACTGCTGTCACGCCTCATGCTCATTCCCAGACACGTGGGGTTTGTTTTGCCCGTGCCATTGCCGTCGAGGGCCAAGGCTGCGGATCTTGACTCCTTGAGCAGCGGCGATCCTTGCGGTGATCGCGTTCGAATTGTCCGCGCCAAGAGGCAGATGCGATGCGCGTTTCGACATCCAGAAGAAGTCGGATGCAGGGTCTCGTCTGGCTTGCGTCAGATCGCGCCTCCCAGGTGCGATGCGAGGGCTTGCATCCTGAACGTGCAAGGCCGTCATGTCGCGTTTGGTGAACGATAGGTGATCGACGTCATGGGCCCAAAAGCAAAACCTGCGGGATTGGGGACTGCTGAATGCCAGCTAGCTTGTCGGGTGGAGGGGAAATGGGGTGTAGAGTTTCCTGAAGCGAGATTTGTGTCGGCCATTTTCTCACCTCTCCTTAGGGATCGAGCTGCTATTATATTATAACGAGTAACCTTGAACGGGTCCATAAGTTCACGTACGAACACAACTTGTCAGGAAAATCGCAACTCGAGGACCCGGAACTTTGGGTACAGGCGACATCGAGATGGGTTCTGTGCTCACCCGTGTGTCGTATCCGCGGTCGAGGACTTCGTCGCAGGCGTCGTTTGACGATATCAGCAATTTTGGTGCGTCTCCTTTTGGACCACGTACCTCACGGCTCTAACGCCAAAGGCAGCATCACATCTCGACCGGCCCGTCTCACAACCCATGTCCACACCCGCAATCACCGACGAGGTCATCGCAGCCACCGAGCGCGGCATGATGGGCGAGAATCTACTCTTTGCCGGAGATTGGCCTCTCCCATATTCGCCACCGACGCACACGCGATCGGAACCGCAACTGTCCGAGTTGGAAACTGTGCAAGAGGATGATGAAGAGAACAGGATGAGTGAGGCGGATTTGAGCGGGAGGAGTAGTACAGATTGGGATGGGATTGGGAAGGATGGGTGCAGGCATGTGAGGTGGAAGGGAATGCATGCTTCATGACCGAGATGATGTTGGCGCCGGCTACTTTTCCTTGTCGTGTAAATTTCATGATTGGCTTGCCATGGGAAGTACTGTTGCACTCAGTCAAGGAAAAAACGGTAGACGGGGCTTGTGACAAAATGGCATGCATTTTGAAATTGATTCTGAACAACAATGGTATGACATGCCTCGAACATGCACAGGGCATCTGCTCCCTATGCGTGGCGAAGATGGAGTTCATCCTCTCCGCCCACCCACCTTGCGGTTCTCACGAAGCCGCTTCGCCTTTAATGTTTCTCTTCTCCGCTTCTTCCACGCACGATTGTTGTCGCCGCGGTTCTCCCAAAACCACTTCTGGAACTCACTCTCTCCTTTCTCGTCCTCGTCCTTCTTTCCTCTTGCGCTTCGCCTGAGACCGACGGGAGTTTGGTTGGCATCGCCATCCGCCTCGTCTTCATCTCCCTCCTCATCCACTTCGGCAATGGCCTCAGGTCGGGAATTGGCTTTCGTATTGTTGTCCAACTGCTTTCCCGCCTCGACGTCATCATCGTCGCCATCACCATCGCCCTCTTGGCTGTTGTTGCGCCAGGGGAAGGAAAAGCGGCGGCCAATTGCTGCCGTGTCTGGTGTTGGCGCTGCGCTCCTCAAACCACGCCATTCGAGATCCTGTCTGGTGAATGGGGTCACAGGAGGCACGCCTGAGCTGTCGGCCTCGCCGCCATCGCTGCCAAAGAAGCTGAAAGACGTGTTAATCGGGGCAAGGCCTTTTGCCGGTGTCGAGGTCGAATCAGAGCTGGATGTGGCGAGGCTTGGAGGTTTGGGCCGTTTGAAGAGGGCTTCGAGTGGATGGATTTCCTTTTGCTCCAATTCTGGAGATGACGGCGTAAGAACCATGCGGGGGGCATCGGGAGCTAGTGCTGGGGACGATGCTGAAGACTCAATCTCGGACGCCGAGTCGTCTTCATCCGATGACGCAGACATAACTGACGAGTCTTCCGCTCCCGATTCGGACGGCGAAGGCGAAGGAGTCGCCTGCTTCTTCGTCTTGGATTGGCCTTTTAAACTGGGTCTGGTGGATGCTGCGCCCTCGGTGGTGGGTTGTGGTGACGTGCTCGCCTTGGGAACATGGGCGTTCAAGGGGCCATGGACAAGTTCCAGAGCTCTCCTATTGCGCGCCTTGCCAGTCTCGGCTTCGACGACAGTGCCGTCCTCGTCGACCCATCCCTGCCCGTCGACGTATTCTACCGCTGGTTTCTTTTCTGTGGGGACGGTGGGCTCCTTGATGAAAGTGGGCGTCTTGGAGCTCTTCTCGAACTCGCGGATGACGACAGCGGCCTTTGCCTTTGCCTTCTTCTTGTCCTTGTTGCTCTTGCGCGCCACTTCGGTCGCAGCGATGGGGGTGAGATTCGTCTTGAAGAGCAGCTCGGGCTCGGTGGCGTGCTTGCTCTTCTTCTCCGTCCAGCCACGCTTGACCTTTCTGTCCTCGGGCAGCTCGACGCCCTCCAGCACGCCGTGCTGCTTGCGCGTCCTGTCCTTGGGCGTGCGGGTGCGCTTCGCCGGGCGGTCGCCGGGGGAATGGCTTGGGCCATCGTCGCCGCCGGCCTTGCGCTTCTCGGGCTTCGCGTCCTCGACGCGCACCTTAGAGCCCTTGAGCGTCGAGCCATTGAGCTTCTTCTTCAGCTTCTGCGCCTCCATGACCGGCAGCTCGAGGTATCCGAAGCCCTTGTCCGGGAAGGTCTCGGCGGCGTGGAACGAGATGTTGCGGGCGAGGGGCAGCACCGACGGCGCGAGGTAGGCGGGCAGCAAGGTGGGATTGAAGGGCGTGATATGTAGGCGCACCGTCGCGGACATGGCGCGCCGGGGGCGATGGGGGGGAGGGGGTTGAGGGGCCTTTAAGAAGCTGCACGGTGCTGGGCTGGGCTGGGCTGGGCTGGCGCCGATCAGGCCGCGATCCGAGCGGCTGGTCGCCCAAGTGGAGGGAGCTCCATATGTACAAGAACACAAGAACATGCACCCGCCCAACACCCCCCGCCTCGCACCCCCGCCATAATGAGGCACCTCGTCCTCTGCGTCCTCCTGGCGCTGCTCTCGCTCGCCCTCGCCGCCTGTACGCCGCCCGCCTGCCCGCTCCGACGGCTCCCCCCAGCTGACGCGTGAAACAGCGCCCACATCCTTCTGCAAGTGCACATGCGGCGGCAACAGCAACATCGTCCCCCTCGACTTGCCCGTGACCACGTCGCGCCCGGCCTTGCTGGACGTCAAAGAACGCGCGTCCAAGAAGACGTGCAACGACTGCAACCGCCAGTTCTGCCTGAGCTACACCTTCTGCAGGGACGTTAGCGAGGACGACGTCTTCACCACATGCTTCCGTATGCGCCGACACGGCCGGCTGGCAGAGCCATTGCTGACTCGAGACCAGAGAGAGACTCGGCAAAGGACCAGGCCGTCGTCTTCATCTTCATCGTCGCGACCGTGGGCTTGCTGAGCTATGCAGCCATCCGGCCCTGGGTCGACCAGTGGTCAGAAGTGCGTGTCGACAGCGTCAGCGGCAGAACGACGCGCTGGCTAACACTGTCCAGAGGGCTCGTCAACGCCGCGACTATATTGCTGTACCCGGCCAGGCCCATCAGTAGTGGCTTGGAGATGGCGTCTGGATCGAGACATGACATGAATCTAACAGATACAACTAAATATCCGTCCCTCTTCCCAAACGCCACGATGCAATACATTGTTGGTACATGCCTGTACAGCTGGGAGATGCATATGATACACGCCTGCTCTACTCTCTCCCCCATCATTTACGACCTAAAAGCCCATCCAAGCCAGCCCTTGGTTGTCTGTACCACGGCCGACGTCGCGTTCGCCGCAGCTTGGTCCAATGGCCCCCCCGTTGCAGATGTCGCCTTCGCCCGCGCTTCCTGCACTGCTTGTGTGATGCCAAGGCCCTGTCCGGCCTCCTCTTTCTGTTTGAAGTCTTCAAAAGTGAGCTTTCGCTGCTCTTTGAGTGCCTTCTCCTCGTTCCAGTCCCCATGCAACCACCACATCAACCGCGTGCCTATATGTCGCTCGGCCTTCTTGCGCTCCATTGCCTCTTCCTCTTCCCTGATTCCCTCTACCAGGGCAGCTTGTGCGGGCGTCGCGACGCCGTGTGACACGGCATCTCGTGCATCTTGGAGGATCCTGGCCTGCTCCTTTTCCAGGTTCTCAAAGTATATGGCCCGTTTCCGGCGGTTGTAGACCACCATGTCACCGATGGAAAAGACGGCGAGGACGCCGATGCAACCTGAAATCCGTCATCAGCCAAGGGGGGGCTCCGTCGCAGTGTTGCGCGTACCCGTTGCAAAGATGATGCCGTAGACGGTGAAGAGATGTGCCGTGTCTGCCGCCAGCCGTCCATACAAGTACATGACATCCCACTTGGTAATCTGTGCCATCTTGGCTCGATTCGCCGCCTCTCGCAGTCGCTTGACCTTCTGCTGTGGCGTCTCGTTCCTGGGTGCCGGATCGGTAGATGGGAGCGTCGTCGACCGCCCGCCCGGCTTCGTGTGGGCCCACACGCCGGTCGCGGTGAAGCGCGTCGATTCCTTGGGCGACTTGGACATGATGGGCGGGTCAATTGGGGCGATTGACGCGAGGGAGGCGTGTACGGAGGAGGAGAAAAGTTGCATGATACGGACGCGGACATTGCCGCGGCCGGCCCGGACTTTCATTTCTCCCTGGCGCGCAACATCGACCGTGGCCATGACCATGACCACCGAGTCACCCTAGCCTTCTGATCACAGTCTCCTGCCATCAGTACAGAGAGAACCTGTCGTCGTTTCTGTGTGTCCAAGTTCCCCGTTCTCCTCCCGCTTTGGTTCGAAACATGATCCTTCCTACATGAACCACGCTCCAACAGGTCCCTCAAGTAGCCCAGAGGAATGGCCCAGCAGAACATTGGGGCCGAGCTCGACCTCGAGAAAATCCTGCGCACCTTGGCAAGCTTGCCTTCTGTTCCTCCCGTACCCCAGCAAGATCAGACAGAAGCTGGACGTCCTTCACCGGACGTGAACCAGTCACATTCGAGCACCCCCACCGCTACATCTCACATCCAGGCGCCCCCTCAAGACCCACGACTCACAAATCGCCTTGTTCCTTCACAGCGTCCCGTCACATCCAGGCCGCACAGCGGTGCTGGTCCTGTCATTGACTCGTCTGCCATCACCGAATGGAAGCATGGTCTACGATGCGTGAGCAAGGCGGCAGCGCAGAATTCAGATTTTATTCTGACCATCCAGAAGGTAGTTCAAGTACCCGTGTCCCTAGCCATAACTAAGGTCAAATTCTAGTTGATCAAGGATCAAATACACAACGTGCACAACTGGTATAGCGGCCATTGAAATGTGCATTGTTGCCTTGACTAATACCGCGCCAGGGAGAGGGGCCGCCAGTCCATCATTCGGGATCAGACTGCGAAACGGGAGAGCGAGAAAGTCGCGAGGGCTGCCATGTGTGTTCTTTGCATGTCTCATCACTCCATTTGCTAATGCCTTTAGTTCTCTTCCGGGACTTCTGGACAATGCCCCTCTTCTCCGGGTAGGTTTTCGGCGCTTGTGTTGAACTTAGCTGACCTTGTGAGACCCCGGCACGAGAGGAAGAGGAATTGCGGCAATTCGATGAAAAGGTCTACCGTGCTCAGGAGCAGATGATAATCTCCCAGACCGCCGAGCTGAGGCGGCTTGGGGTGCCATTTTTCGGCACTAGACCCGATCTTGTGCTTGTGAGCGACGCTGAGGCCATGAAAGAGTCCGAAGGCAAGGCGGGCAAAATCACCAAGAAGCGGCTTTCGATCCTGCAGAAGAAGATGCTGCAACATTTGCTGGACTTGTACGGCGAGTGAAGGCCCAGCACCGTCTCGCATTTCCACCAGTTGCAGTTGCATATGATAGTAGCTCGGGGCCTATCATTGGTGGATCCGATGTCTTTGATGGCATATCGGGACAGCATGCAGCATCAACACATTCTTCTTGGGTGGCTGCAGCCGACAAGCCCTGTCTGGACTTAGACATCCTCTTGCCCGGTGCAGCTCAGACGCACCTGCTGTCTTTTTATATCTGTGCTTAGGACTTCAATCGAAAGGTTTGATAGACCGGGTTCTTTCTCCGTCCATTACATTTCATTGCAGGTAGATGTGTACTGTTTCTATCCTTGCTTTCGACTAGCATCCTTCCACACGGTGTACATGGCAACCTTTACATGAAAAGAACGCTTCATTTTCCACAAGGACAATGCGGACCTTTGGTTTACGAGTCACCCGGCGCAACTTCGTACAAGAGAGTCGATTCAAGAGTAGATATACTAGTTTCGCGCCGCCAAGGGCCAGGCCTCGGGCAGCAGCGGTGAAGGGTCATCTTCACCTACCTGCCCCTCTATCGATCTATGTGTGCTCTGGCCGCTTCAAGGCATCTCGCGCCACCGTTGCCCGAGAGATCATGGCCGTTTGCGCGACCAGCTGCCTTGCCAAGATTCCACTAGCGCGGGTGGTTATCAGGCCCGTCTGCTCTGCTGCCTCGCTCCAACTCTCACCCAACAACTCACATTCCTTTTCAACCACGCTCATTCCCTTCTTCTCATATCGCTCGCTGTCGCTGAAGAGGCGTTCGTCCATACCCATCCCCTTTATCAAAACTTGCAACCTCGGTAGCTTGGGCTTCTGCGACTTCGGAAGCGCTCTCCAGGGCCCCAGTGTCCTCTGGCATCATGATCGCCCCAAGGCTTCTTGCTCTCGCTCTTATGATTGCTTTTCCTGGTGTTCGTAGCGCTGGACGTGACGAGTTCCTTGACAAGCGGACAAAAGGTAGCCATCTCCTCCATATCTAGTTGCACGTGCTCAACGTCCGAAAGACGGTCTCAATATACCCCGGGCCCAATCTGTCGACGCCGATCTGCCTATCGGTATGTAGCAGTGGTCACACTCTCTAGCGTCGCTCTTCTTACAAAAGCACAGCGATGGACAGCTCCGTCAGGTCTTGCCAAATGGTGTGCAAGCCCAATCTCTGCGCTGGCGAGGCCGTGCTGAGTGGCATAACTACGCATCTCACGTATCTTTGCCCGGAGATGTCCACCACGGATGGCAAACAAAATACCGTCTTCATCACAGTGACCGAGTTGACGACCGTCACTCCAACTGCTACCATCCTTATCACTGAAGATGGCCCCGCGACAACTAGCTCTGGCGACAAGACTACCTTCATCACCCATGAACAAAAAAGCACCGTCGTCAACACCGTCACTCTTCACCGTACGTCTACGTCAACCCCGGGCACTGAAACGTAAGTGGGCCGCTCTCGTGCAAGTATCCCTATTAATACCTTGCAGCACAAACCAGGGCAGCCAGTCCGGTGCCGTAGCCACCTACGAGCCAACGACGACTATCACCGAACACCACATCTCGACCCACTACATTACGATCACGGTCACTAGCTCGCGCGCTGCCTCCGACTTTGCGTCCTACATTCTGTCGTCCGCCAATGGCACTGTGCTCGAGGGTGTATCATACACGGGCCCCCGCAACGGGACACACTATGGCATGGGTACGATCAACGGGAAGTTTCAACGTCGGCATGGCGAGACCATGTACAACGGCACGCACGTTTATACCGCCACGGCCACGACTGCTGTCGCCACCCCCACAGGGCCTCCCAACGACCACCCGGGCGCCACTGTCAAGAAGATGGGTTCCAATGGCGCGGGACGTCGGCAGGTCTCGCTCATGACTATGGCTATGACCATGGCGATCACAGGTCTAATCATTCTCTTTTGAAAATCTCTTCGAACATCTTTCCTTGCATTTTCAAGGTCCTTTGGTGGCCCTAGACCCGGTCACGGGTATGTGGTATCCAATGGCGCTCCTTCACGACTCAATATGATCATATAAGTCGGTAGATACCCTTTCAATCGAGATCGAGTCTCCAGTAAGGGGTGCTACCCCTACGTTCGAAGTTGCAATGCGTCTCTTCCTCGTGCGTGACCGACAAATTACTTTTATTCCCCTTCCTCATAAAATCGCGCTTTCTACACTCTTTTACTCCCGTGGCGTAACGTTTGTTGATGTGAGATTAGCATACGGGGGGTCTAAAGGTTGGTATTCATCTTGTCTCTATCTAACGCGCGCGGAAGGGTTTTCGGGTTCTCCCTGATTACGTACGCGGTCACATGACTAGGTCATGGGATATTAAAGGACTGCAACTGCGTACGGACACTGGCAACTTTTTCTTTGCTAGGAAGGCTCTAGGAAAATGGTATACGTGCGGTGCGGTTAAGGAAACGAAAAATAGAAAGGTAAGGAAACAAAGCAGTCTGTGTGTGTGTGTGTGTGTGTGTGTGTGTGTGTGTGTACAACTAAGAGACTTGTTGGCCATTCTCCTTTCATACGGGGTTCAGTCTCTCGACAAAGGCTGTTAGAAATAAAAATATAACTCAAATAATAATCTATATAATTATTTAATAGCTAAAATATACTAATGTAAGCTACGGGGTTGCGCGCAGCCCGGGGTCGTGCGCCGGCTTTGCCAAGAGAACACCAACTTTGACAAAAACCTATAATGCCTCAACACCATCAAAGGAAACCTACCTCTGACAAATCTAAAGTCCTTCTTGCTATCCAAGCTATCGATTCAGGCCAGATTAAAACCGATAACGAGGCTGCACGTCTCTACAACGTCGAGCAAACGATGATACAGCGACGACGCGCCGGAATACAGTCAAGGAAGGATATTAGGCTACGCAATACAAATCTCAGCCTGCTAGAGGAGCAGGTGGTTATTAGACATATCCTCGAGCTTGGTGAACGCGGTTTTCCTCCTACCTACGCCCGGTTACGCGATATGGCCAATCATCTGCTCACCTCGCGTGGTGAGAAAGAGGTTGGGAAGAACTGGCCTAGCACCTTTGTAAAACGATGCCCAGAGCTGAAGACACGCTTCAATCGACGATATGATTACCAGCAAGCCCTCTGCGAAGACTATACTACAATTGCGGGCTGGTTTCAGTTGGTAGAGAATGTCAAAAGAAAGTGGGGTATACAGGATGAGGATATCTGGAACTTTGATGAGACTGGCTTTATGATGGGCGTCATCTCAACGTCCTTAAAGGTCATCACAGGCACTGAGAAGCGACACAAGCCAAAGCAGGTCCAACCAGGCCAGCGGGAGTGGGTTACGGCAATATTAGGCGTTAGGGTATTAGGGCAATTTATCACACCCTTCATCATCTTCCAGGGCAAGACACACTAGAGTTCCTGGTATGATGAGAAGAAACTACCGCGTCAATGGGTTATTGCAGTCTCTGAGAATGGCTGGACAACAAATGAGCTTGGTGTTAGGTGGATTGAGCACTTTGACGCGTATACAAAGAAGCATACCCGTGGGGCATACCGTCTCTTGATTCTGGATGGGCATGGGAGCCACAGCTCTCTTGAATTTGAACAATTCTGCTCAGAACACAAGATTATCACACTCTGTATGCCTCCACATTCGTTGCACCTTCTACAGCCCTTGGATGTGGGCTGTTTTTCTCCTCTGAAGAGGGCATACTCGGGTCAGCTCATGGAGCTGGCCCGTGCACACATCAACCATATCACAAAGCTAGAGTTTCTACCAGCCTTCATCGACGCGTTTGACGCGTCAATTACAAAGAAGCAGATCCAAGGAAGCTTCCGAGGTGCTGGTTTAGTTCCTTTTGAACCAGATGTGGTCCTACAAAGGCTTGATATCCGGATGAAGGCCCCACCAGAACCCCTACTACCACCAACGCCCTGGATGTCACAAACTCCAAAGAACGCGATTGAGATACAGTCCCAAGCAATACTTGTTACCAACAAGTTTATAAATCAACACTCAAGCTCGAGTCACCAAGGAAGAATGGTTCTTCTTCATGTGGGAGAAGGTTACCTCCTCCTTAAGGACTCCGAACCTAGGCTTCAAGATATTCTGGGAAGGATCATTTGACAAGATGGTTAGCCACTTCACAGCATACAACTCCGAACGTCGGAGTCCTCCAAACAGGCTGCAAACCAAAACGGCACCGACCCCTCCATCTCAGACCAGCACCGTTAAAAAGAAGGACAACAAGGACAAGAACCGCGCTCCTACACACCGGACAATGTACGTCCCCCAAAAGGAATCTAGTCCGACTCTCCCCAAGAGAGATCTTGCACGGCACCTCCCGCTTCCCAACCAACCCCAGATGCTTGCTACAACTGCGGAAAGGTTAGCCACTACGCCAGTAGCTGCCCTGAACCACGGGTGCGTGAAATCGCTATCGAAGACAAATTGGAGGAGGATTGGGCCAGTGCTGATGACGCAATGCCTCCGGGGAAAGACGTTGCCTAGAAAAACCCTCCGACCTAGGCATGAGCAAGTATGACCTACAGTCAATCGACCTCTCAAACTTGCTAGGAGGAAGAAATTTCCTTTGTTCCACTGTTCTAAGCTCGAAAGGAAACGGTATCAAACTACGTTCTCTCCTTGATACAGGTGCTCAAGGATTTCTATTCCTAAATTCATCTCTTGCTCTTTCCTTATCACATTCGCTTCAGACTCCTATCCAGAACCTACCATATACGGTTTGGGTAAAGGGATTTTCAAATCGCATTCATTCGCCAGTACGGCAATACATTTGACTACATCTTTGCATCAATGGGCGAACGATCCAAAACTGCCCCTTCATCCTTATGGACCGACCTGGGCACCCAGGATTGCATCATTGGAGTCAAATGGATGTGTCGCTTCCGAGTGTTACTTGACCCTGTACAGAACCGACTTATCTGGCCCGACAAGTACCCACCTACCTATGATCCAAGTCGGACCCTTCTCATGCATCTGGATCAACCAGTTCCCAAGGAGGAAGTCAAACAAGATATACTCCGTCGAGATGCCCTTTGGGACAAGGAAGAGTATCGGCGCCGGAACAGCCCTGCACTGAATCGCATTTGCGGCGTAATCCCAATGCCTGCAAGGAAACCGGAGCATACCAAGGCAGTTCAAGATCACCCTTTGGAACCAAATCGGATCCTACCTGCTGCCGCAAGTGTCCCCCTGAGAACAGCCTCGATTGCCATCATATCAGCCAATGCGTTCCATTTCAATCTTAAGCGTCCCGCCAATGAGTTCTTTACGATCTCTCTCTATGAGATTGATAGGATCACGGAGCGGAAACGGAGCCAAACTCAAGAAGACTTGGATGACCAACGGTTGATCAAAGAAAGGCGCCCTGCCAGATACTGGTCATATTGGGATGTGTTCAGCAAGGAAAACGCCGACAAGCTACCCGATTGATTGA